>JAIFKG010001456.1:0-28102 GCA_020351975.1 Phyllosticta ampelicida
GGCGGGTGCAGCAGGTGGGCGCGACGGGAGGAAGAACAGACGCCTGCAATGACGTATCGCGACCCTCATGCCTCCATACTGCATCGACATGCGACATGCGACATGCGACATTACATACCGCGGCGCATACGTTGGCCGGCGGAGGCTGGCGCAGGGCATGCCGACGCCGCTTCCGACGCCGACGACTTGCTGATAATTGATGCTGATAACTTTACATGGCCGTCGTCTGCTCCTCGTCTTCCTGGCGGCTCTCAGCGTGCGCCGCTGCAGACTTTGTCGCTCACCAGGTTACCAGGTTGCGTCCGTCATAGACAAGGGCGGCCGGGCAGCACCAGCCAGGGCAGCACCAGCAGCAGCACCCAAAGCAGCACCAGCAGCGCCAGCAGCAGCACCAAAAGCAGCACCAGCAGCGCCAGCAGCAGCACCAAAAGCAGCACCAGCAGCACCAAAAGCAGCACCAGCAGCACCAGCAGCACCGGCAGCACCGGCAGCACCGGCACCAGCACCAACACCATCACCAGCACCAGCCAGCACCAGCACATCACCAGCACCACCAGCACCACCAGCACCACCAGCACCACCAGCACCACCAGCCAGCGCAGGTGCCGTGCCCCCGCCGGAGCCTCCCGCCTCGGGCTCCCAGCATGGATAGTCAGGCTGCCCGCTTCCCTGCCGACTCTGACATCACTGCCCCTAGCTCAAACTTCAAGACCCTCCCCTCCCCTCCCGTCCACTACGTCTGCCCGTGCCCATGCCCGTGTGTCCGTGCCCGCGCCCGCGCCCGCGCCCGCGCCTGTGCCCATCGAGCCAGCGCATCCTCGTGCTCAATCAACAATTTCTCCGCTGCGCCCTTCTCTCCTGCCCTCCTGCTCCCTTCTCTGCCCATTCCGTCTCCTCTGTCCTGCGCCCCGTATCCTGTGTCCTGTATCCTGTATCCTACTACCTCAGCTGCTCCGTGGCTCCGTCTGCTGACGACTGTGACTGCCCGCCCGCCCGTGTCGTGTCGTGTCCCATGGCCATTCCCAAAACGCCTCCCTATGCAAAACACTCTGCCATTCTCCTCTCTTCTCCATTGCTGCTCGCTACTATGACTGCCCCGCTTGCTGTCCCTGCTGTCCGGCCACCGTCGGCACCGCCGGTAGCAACTCAATCTGCCGGATCAGGAAGCTTTTTTCGTCCGTAAACTGGTCATCGTCTGTCCGATCATCAAGGAACGACGGCAAGAACCTCAGCAGCCGGTCCCTGTTGTTGATCAAGATCTTTTGCACGGCCAGCGACTTGTTTGGATTTGCGACAAACACCTGTCACCCTGTTAGCCCTCATGCCAACCCACCTCAACTACTCTCTCTCTCGCAGACTCACCTTGAACACGTGAAAGCCTTCGTAGTTGATCATGCGCCTGTCGTCGCGAAGCAGCTTCATGACGATCTTCAGGTTGTCTCCCGATGCGACATATTGTGTCATGACGTTGTAGTTCGCACGGTCCAACAGAAGCTCCCCGAGCAGCTTGATCGATTGCCGCTTGGTCACATAGCTGTCGGACTGCACGAGCACCGAATTGTACGTCTTGAAGAAGCCCTCAAAGTTGACTTGCAGATAGTCAGCCACAAGTTGTTTGTGCTTGATTAGAATGTCCTGTCCCTGGTCAGCGCTCCTCGGTTGGCCTCTCGCTTCGCCCGTCAGCCGGCACTCACTCTAAACGTGTTGAACGCGTCCGCGCAAGCTTCAAACGCTCCCCTGTCGATCCATTCAAAGAACTTCCAGAATACGCCTTGGCCGGTCGAGGGAACCGTGGGGTCGATGTGGGCCAACATGTCCTTCCCTCTCCGGTCGGGCTCATCGTACAGTATGAGCGCCGCAACCGCGTCGTGCTTCAATGCCTCGCGAAGCACTCCTCCGCAAGCCATGGCGCTTTCCCTTCGCTCGTATCCATAGCAAAGCTCTATTATCACCTCGGGCCGGTTCGAGAGGACGTAGTTCATGGCCGGGGGCTCGGCGTGCGGGCTGCTTGGCAGTCTGTATCGGAAGGCATTTGATACTATGAGTTGGGTGTCCTTGCGGGCCTCGAACGGCAGCTTGTGGATGTTCTGCGCAAGCAGAAGGAGGACGTCTTCGGCGCATATCAGGTTGACCAGCTGATAGACTTGCTCGGGGCCCACGTCCGCATCTGTCACCTGTCAGTCGCCGTCTTTGCCGTCACACGAGTCCGTCGAGATGCTCGTACCTGGCGTCCCTTGGAGCATCATCTTCATCTGAGCCAGGTTCCTCGCCAGATCCTCCTCAGTCTTGGGCTGAGGCTTGTCCTCGGCCGCCACGCGCATTAGAGACTCTTTGGTCGACCGCACGAGGTCCATGTTGCTTCGCTGCCTGTTGCGGCTGAATAAGAAAGCCATGGTGACGGCAGGTGTCGAGTTAATATGCCGTCCTCGGGCGAGGGGGCATGTGCGGACGACCGGCTTGTCCAATTGGACTGTCGGCCGGGAGCGTGGTACGGATAGCGCAACGCGACGACTGCGAGCGATGCAGGAGCAAGCGAAGACAAGGCCGCGCAGCAAGCAGCAGCCTTGTGGCGGCAATCAATAAATTGATCTGCCCACGGAGCTTCCTTGCGGCCGGAGAGGGTTGATGATGGAGGCGTTTGGTTGACTGACTGTTGCGGGTCGGGCGAGTAAGGCGAAACGTGGGGCAACAGTGATGACAGTCACGGTGAGAAGACTAGCGCTTGCCAACGTTGCTGCAGGGATTCTTTACAACAACCACACCAGTCACGAACCAACCCATTCAGCCCTCGTCAACGAATCAAGAGTTGAGAATGGTATCTATTCCTCGCATCGTCTTCTCCCCTGCCGCCGTTCCATGCTCTCTAATTTGATCGATTCATCTCCGCCGTACGCCACTAGTCCAAGGCCAGCATGTCACCTCCGCGCACGCCGCACGGCCACGCTCTCGCAAATCCAACCCTCAACTGTGGAAATATTCGTGCTGGAGAGCCTAGTCCCTCGAATTAGTTCATGCACGTACCAATCAAGCCACCACGAGGCACCGTGCCGAGACTTACTTCAGCAGCTGTCAGCCGCTTCGAGCTCTCGTACTGGACGAGCCTGCTGATGAGGTCTTGTGATTTTGCGTCACTATTTTCCGGCAGCACTTCTTCCCATGATTTCGGTGGGTACTTGCAGAATTCCATCTTTCCCCAGTCGTTGCAATCCCTGGCTCCCTATCGGTGTGGTATCAGTATTTGTCGTACCGTGTCTGCATCGCAAACCTACCGGCCAGACCTCCAGGTCAGGAGTTCCAAGAATCTTGAAATGACTTTGGATGAGTGCGAGATCGCTTCCCAATTCGCCCGAATCAAATAGGGGCTTCCCGTTCAAGCACGCTGCTTCCGCGACAACACATCCCGCAGCCCACATGTCTAGCGAAGGCCCGTATCTATAGTTGCCGAAAAGTAGCTCTGGCGCTCGGTAATGTGTGGTTCCAACATCTGTAATCTTCTCGTCTGCAGGCTCGCAGCCTTTGTCGCCGTCCTGCCACGCAATGCCAAAGTCCGCTAGAAATGCCGGTCCTGATGGTGACCTCAAAAGGATGTTGGATGGTTTCACATCCCGATGGAGAATTCCCATCGAATGGATGTGAGAAAGAGCTGTGAATAGGTCTTTGAGCGTCGCTTTGATCTGGGCTCGCGAGGCAATGTCTTGCTGTAGGAGTTGCTCCAGATCCCACGGCATCCACTCGAATACCAGAACGAATGGGCCGCCAGGTAGATCAAAGGTTTCCAGCAAAGGAACGATATTCCTCTCTTCGAACTGTACTTTTGCGAGAATGCGAGCTTCCCTTTTCGAATCGTGGGGAGCAATCATCATGGCTGGCGTTGTGAGCTTCAATGCGACCAATGATCCTTTCTGAGCTTCTGGATCACTGGCCCCATCGGGTCTCCGAGCCTTGTAAACCTCGGAAAACAGACCATTGCGATAGTGAACCGCGTTCTTGTACCTGCCAATGTCGGCATGCGGACCCGCCAATAGATCCTTGCCTTCTTGGGAGGTTTTGACTTCGGCCGCCTGCATGGAAAGTTGGTCTCACAGGCTGGACAACAGTGAGTTGCAGCGCTTACCTGTTGAGCAGCTGGATTTCCCGGAGATGCAACTTCTGCAGACAAGCTTCCTATCATAGACTCACAGCGATTCTCGTAGTCCGCCTGTGGATAATTAGAGAATTTCACATGAAAATCACGTCAATGACATACGAACGAGCTGGCATCAGTGTAGGCACTGCTCTCCAGCGCCTGGGCTTGCCTGCTACTATCGGAAGCGGGTGCACTTGAGTGAGCAAGCTTATAATGATGTGTTCTGCATTGGTGAGCTAGCTGACTAAAGGCCGAATGACTATGCTTGACCGCCTGAAGGAAAGCGAGATGAAAGGGACAGTTGAACGGCTGGAACTCCCTAGGCCGTGAACGTGCCGTACATTTTGACGATTTTTGCCAGGCGCTCTGAGAAGCTCACGGCCGCCCTCCAATCCATGTTGGCCTTGAACGAAGGTCAGAGGATCAGTGAAGCCGAGACTTGAAGTGGGATGGGCTCGAAAGAAGAAGGAAAATAAAACAAAAACAAGGTGGCAGCTGGTGTGTAATTTGTGTTGGCAGAGATCAGGAGTAACTGATGGTTGGTCCGTGAGGTGCGCAAGAGGATAGAAAGCTTTCCGTACGTTGGACGGCATGTCGGCCCAGTCAAGCGGACCGGCAGCCCAGCCGAGCGGAACCAGCTCCAGCTCCAGCTCCAGCTCCAACCCGTCCCACGCCGAGTATCAACCTTCGAGATTGCGCGTTCCTTCTGCATATGTCATCTCCTCCTCATTCTAGCCGGCGGTCTCTACTCTAATCTTGCCATTCATTATGGATCTCTCCAGGAGAGAGTATCCAGCCATGCTGGTGAGCCCGCTCCGCCCGAGCCCAACGTCGCATGCCGCAAGCCGCTTTACTGACACTCGCACCACAGGACTCTCTTGAGCCTGCTCAGGCTGTCGCGGTGCTGAACCAGCGTCTGAAGTACATCGCTAAAGTAAATGTAGATGTTGCCGACTTCCTCCAGGTACTCGCGTCCGCCCGCCTTTCTCTCTCCTGCATATGCTCACGGAAGTTTTCAGGAGCGACGTCGGTTGGAAGATGCGTATGCTCAAGGGCTACGAAAGCTTGCCGGAAGGCAGTCCCTCGACTCCGGGGCCGATTTAGGGTATGGCGCTTCGACATTGGGTTTGTGGTGGTGCAGGAACTGAGCGGCACGCAGTGTGTTTTCGATGCCCTGGACCAGAATCGTGGGCGCAACCGAGGCCCTTGCGGAATCGCACCACGCCTTTGCGCAAAAGTTGGAGCTTGACGTCGAGCGCAACCTCCGCGACTTTGAAAAGTCCAATCGTGAGATGCAGACAATGTCCACAATCAGCGGGAATATGGCATCCATGGCAAAAGAGATTGAAGCGTCACAGAAGCGAGCGGACAAGCTCAAGGGCAAGGGTGAAAAAGCCCCCGCGGGGAAGGTCGCCGCCGCTACATCCGACGTAGAGAATGCCATGCAACAGTGGCAATCACAGGCGCCCTACGTCTTCGAGCAGCTCCAGGCTGTTGACGAGAGCAGGATCAACCATCTGCGCGATGCTCTAACCCAATTCCAAACTTTGGAGCTAGACCAAATCGACCGCACCAGGGCCCCGGTAGAGCAGTGCCTAAGCTTGATACTCGACGTGCAGACAGCCGACGAAGTCAAGATGTTTGCGTTGAAAACCACCGATGGTAAAGCCAAAATCGAGGGGACGACGAGCAGAACTCTAGGCCAGTCCAGCGCTGCCCAAACCCCAAGCATGCAGCCGCCCCCTACCCCTGATGATGGGTCTAGCCAGAGATCAGGTTCAGGTAGGCCGCCTGCTCTGCCCCAGGAACCCCGCTCACCATCAACAGTACATGAGCAAAAGCTTGGTGGACTGCATGGACTGAAACGCCTTGGAACCGTGTTGGGACGACGAAAGAGCGCCGTGCCATATGCCCGTGCTACGTCTCCCGACAGGAGGCCCGCCGCCAACTTTGGCTCGGCATTCTCCTCGTTTGGCAGCCGCGTGAGCAAATCGAGAGACGCTGAGCACAGACCTTCCTCACCGTCACGCCTCTCCGAGAGCAGGATACCAAGCTCTCCTAATGAACCAATTGTCTCTCCTGGCAGGACTGTCCCAGATCGCACCAACGGGATACCACCTGTTCCCGAGCATCAGCCTATCCAAGAGTCGGAGATCATCAACGGAGGGCTTAATGTTAATACTAGCCTTGCGCAGCTGCAAGAGCCTCTTCAGCCAACATCTCCACCTTTAGTCTCTCCCGAAGTGAGCACGATGGAATCAGCATGTCGAACGAACACTGATGAGCCGCAGCCGCAAAAGGACGCCGAGGGTTATTCCATGCCAGGCTTCTCCACTACCTCGGATCTTTTTTCACAGGCAGAGGCTGAAGCTGCAGGGTGGGCTAGCTGACCTCTCCTCCAAAAAACCCTCCGCTAACGATGGTTCCAGAGAAAACATTCCGCCTCAGTTTAAAGTTGACATTAGAAATGCTCCGATTCAAGAAGAAGACAGCGGCGACGCCCAGGCTGCCATGGCGAACGTGGCTAATACCCTCCGCATGGTAATTACTCTAAACAATTCACGCTCACTGCTCGTACTGACTCGGACAGCAAACGGCTCCAGCAAAACGCTCTGGTACAACTAGGGGGCGGCGTGATGTGCGCAACACCGTATTCATGCCATCTCCTCAGGCCACTGAAGTGCCTGCTTTCCCAGACCCAGTTAGCATGCCGTCAGTGCCACATGTGCCAGCAGCATCTTCATCTGGATCTCCAGTGACAGTGCCAACTTCGCCGCCACAGCCGCCGTCAGCAACTCCGCAGTCACCTCTACGTCCGAATAGTCATCGCCTCAACCTCGGCGACGAACACCCCGCGTCGGACACCCAATCGATTCGTTCGGGTAGATCTTTGAGCAGTGCCCACAGCCACACTGTCAAGCATCCTGACCTGCACGAGCCAGGCCTCAACTCTTCCATTGTGGAGACAGTGAGTGCCTGGTTTGAGAATGGCAACGTCACCAGGGCGGTTGTGATTGGAGAGTTGGCATTGGCATACAACCCCACCGACCTGTCGGCTCCCTTTGGAAATGAGACGATTCGGTTGGACAACTTCTCCGTGCTTGAAAAAGTTGCACCAAACCCAACATTCATCGACCAGGTGCAAGAAAGAGCCGGTGACTACACGGTCAACCTCTCTAGCATTACGAGGACGCAAGTAGGCTTCAAATATCAGGTGCATCTCGATGACTCGAATGTCGCCTCTTTTGCGCCTATGTCGTTGTCGACGGCGTGGAAAGTGGAGCCGACTCAGACGTCTGTGATCCTCACCTACGCTGTGAATCCTGCTTTCAAGCTCGCGCCCGGCCGGTCGAGCATCACGCTCAACAACGTGGTCCTGGTAATCCACCTCGATACCACCAGCGCAAAGTCTTCGCACTGCCAGTCCAAGCCAGTGGGGACCTTTTCTAAGGAGAAAAACCTGATTTACTGGCGTCTGGGCACCGTCACGCTCAGCAAAGATCAACCCGGGCAGCAGCTCCGAGCGCGCTTCTACACCGAGGTAGAGGCCAGACCCGGCAATGTTGAAGCGCGGTGGGAGATCAGCGGAGAGCAAGCCGCCGGGCAAGGAAGTGGGCTGAGCGTGTCGCAAATGATATCGCCGAGTGGTGGCGAAAGCGCAGAGGCAGAGGCAGCTGATCCCTTCGCCGATGACGACGGCCCGAGCACCTCGAACGCTGCTGCTAGCAGCGCTCCCGAGGCAGCGACCTGGAAGGCCGTCGCGACGGTCAAGAAGATTACGAGTGGAACCTACACTGCTGCTGCTTGAGAGAGGGCGCAAATTTAATGACTTGATGGCCGCTTGCTTCTATTCTGCTACCCTTTCTCTCCTCTTTCTCTTTCGACTGGCTGACTGGCTGCTGGTTGGAGAAATTGGCTAATTATGAGCGCCGGTCTTTTGCGGAGCCTGCCTGCCTGCCTGCCTTCGGGGATAAAGCGGGTTAGTCGCATGATTTCTCTTTGATCTTTCTTTATTTCTCCGCCTTTTTCTTTCGCTCGCGTGCATTCCGTCTTTTCCTCTCCTCTTGGTCGTCATCCCGCCGGCAAGATATCATTTCTTCATACCACTCCCACTTCTCGTCACTCTTCTTATTCTTGTTCGTCTCGGCGGACCGACCGAGGCCATCAGTCGTCGGTGCTCATTCTTCTGTTCTCTCTCCATCCCTTTTTTTTCTTTTTTTTTTCTTTTGCCCCATTTTGCTTTGATCCTCCCGTCCGTTTCCCCTTGATCCACCCAAACATCACCGCTGTACATAGATCCTCTGACCCCCCGCCGCCTCCGCCGCCTGAGTCTTGCGCAGCAAAGCTGGGATCGTTCCGAATGAGCAAGATCGAGCTCCTGAGGTCTTCCTCTTGTATTTATATAGCATAGTCGCTCTTTATAAGAACTCTTTTTTTTTTCCCCTTTGTGCAATATGTAAACATCGCGAGAAGGGACTTAGCGGGCCCTGAGAGGTGGATACGTTGCGTGCACAAGCAATCGACGAGGAGTGAAGAATACGACCTGTTTTGGATGAGTAGACAACTGTAGGGCACGCGTAAAAATCACAATTGGCCAGTCAGACTGACGAGCAATGATGCCAGGGCCGCCCACGCCCGACCCATCGCCGGAATGACGAGAGCCGACTGCTGATATCGAAGACGATGCACCAACTGAGCAAATGATGCCAAATTGGAGAGGGGCAATTTTGTGAGGCCTGGCACTACAAGATGGCAGATCGGGATGCCGCATCAGAAGTGCTGCCACGTCTTCCGTGAATTGTTTGCACGTCTTTTGAATTCTCGAAAACTTTTTACCGTGTTTACAGGAGCAAGCGCCATCTTTGCTACCGGAGGTCTGGCCACTGGAAGTGGGTGAGAACTTTCCAGCTTCCTCCAAGAAACAAAGACGATTGCTGGGCGTCATCAGCTTTTGAACTTCCACTCGACCAGAATTAACCAAGGAGAGCCATCGCAGGGATGTCGGTCTTCAAAAACCCGCCACACCGTACCCTCAACCCCCCTCCAAAGTGTTATTTTTATTTTGTTGCGGTGGCCTTTCAACTATCCACCTTCCCGAATTGCTTCAGCCTGATCTCCGAATCCATGATAATGCCCGGAGAGTTGACGCTCTGATTCACGAACGGTCGCTCAGTAGAAGGGCTGGAGTTCTCGGAGCAATGCTTTCAGGAAACCGTCCGCCTTCGCCTGGGCCTTCGGGAAGATCCTACTCTTCTTGCTCCTGGTGTATTGCAAGAAGGAGCGGTAGTTCGGGAACTTGATTAGATGCGGTAGACCGTCCTCAGGGAGGGAATCGGCTTGTCCATGCTCGAGACGCCACTTGCGTCGACAGTCTATGAGGTTGACCAGATTGATGTAGATTCCTTTCAGTGCCTGCAGAAGATTATTAGAGGTGTCTGTGGATGTGGCTTTGGAAAGTGAGTTGCTTACCTTCTTGCACTTCGTGATAGAAAGTCCTGGCTCCACGCCCACTTCCCTGCAGAGCTTCTGCCACTTCTCGAGATCCGTGGCGCCTTTGCCATAGTGAGCAGAAAACTCCTCGCGTAGGCACTTGGCTCTCTGGATTCTCCACTCCTCCGTACGCGGCTTCCAGCCCATAAAGGCGGCGAGATGGCAGAACTCCTTGTCCAGAGTAACGCGGGGGTTGGTGAGATAGCCCGGGAAGCTGTCAAAGTACGGGTTGTGGCTCTCGCCTCGGAAAGGATATTGTTCATTTTTGTAAGGGCGTCCGAAGCAGCGGTTCCAGTTGTTACACCAGGCCGGGCCTCCGACGCTCCAGCCGCGCAAGCCTGAGAGACGTTTGAAGTGTTCGAGAACCGCGACATTGGTGTCGACGGTGTAGTCGCAAAACTCTCCGAAAAACTGAACCTGAGCCAGAGTCATCGCGGCCGTCGAGTCTCTGGTACGGATGGGTAGGCTTAGGAGGACCCCCCCATCTAGGTTGATGTCGTCAGTCATCGTGATAAGATGAGGACTCTCGGTATTGTTGACTTCTGAAGGTGACCGTGTGGCGGGTGAAGAGCCTTGGGAGCCAAGCGGATGAGAGCAAACGGTAACGGAACGCAGACTCGAGCGGCCCGGGTTGACCAAAACTTTGGATGAAAATTGAGATAATAGGAGTAGTGCGATTGATTAGATAGAGCCGCAATGGGGAAGGAGCAGGCCAATTGCACCTTCCTCGTGCTGCGAGCACCTCACGACCTAAGATACCAACCTCGCAAAGCCGCTGAAAAATGGGAAGATCTAGTGCACCTTATGACTTACCCATTTCTCTGAGCATCATGAATATGGGATGAGGAAGCCTTTTTTTTTTGTTTCTTTTTATTTAGGGAGGAATAGAGAATAATTAAGGAAAGCAAACACAAACTCCAGCGTCGATGTCGTCGGATGGGTTTGCGACTAAGATGTTGTTCTAAAACGACTACCGTTTCGAGACTAGCGCTCCCGTGAGCTTAATTCCAGCCTGATGCCCAACCAACAGGCCACAACGCTGTGCGTAGTTTTCTCATCCAATATCACAATTCAAACCTTCTCATCGCGTTACTCTCCCGAGTCTTCAGTCGAGCATCGTAACAGTGCGCAACATGGCCATCCTCAAAGCAGTCATAGACATGGGCAGGTATTTACATGTTCAATTCAAGCCTCGCGCAGCTTCAATAGCACGAGACATTTATACGTAGTCAATTGGGCAGCAAAACAGAGGTCTCCCGAATATCTAACCAGCTACCCTCTACAAGATCCTCTACTATCTGTTCGTGAGCGCTGACGACGCCTCGGCTTTTCAGCAATGGCATCAGGTTCTCAATCAGTGACATTTCGGAAAGGACCGCCCGGATTCTGCCCACCGTCTATTCCGACAGGTTGGGGCTCTCCCTCTACGATTCTCAATGGCACAATGGAGAAAAGACGCCAATCCCAGACGACGTCATCCAAAAAGTCGTTAAAGCATTCCTGCGCTTCAAGGTCATCTGTTCCGACTATGGCGTCGAAGAAAAGAACATTCAAGTACTCGCAACCGAAGCCACTCGCGTGGCGATCAACTCGGACGAGTTTCTCGCGGCCATCAAACAGAGCACGGACTGGAGCGTCCGCATCTTGTCCAAGAAGGAGGAAGGCGATTTCGGCGCGTTTGGCATCGCAAGCAGCTTCCATCACGTACGGGGCTTGTGCATGGACTTGGGCGGTGGCAGCACTCAGCTTTCATGGATTTGTGCCCGTGAGGGCGAGGTCCTCACATCTGAGGCGGCCGTAAGCTTACCGTATGGGGCTGCGGCTCTCACACAAAACCCACCAGCGCGAGTAAGTGACGGGAACTAGTTGGGATCGAGCTCAACTCTAACGGCTCGTAGGAAGTCATGATTGCAAAGCTTAAGGAAGCATACGAAAGCCTCAATCTTCCTCAGGAGCTCAAGAAAGATCTCTCCGAAGGCTGTCTCGATCTCTATCTATCAGGTGGCGGTTTCAGGGGCTGGGGTTTCGCTCTCATGGGCAACCACCCATCAGACCCGTACCCCATTCCCGTCATCAACGGCTTCAGCGCGCCAGCCGAAATGTTCCACGACACCGTCGCCATCACCACCGCCGTCCGCGCCAAGGCAGAAGGCAGCGAGCTCATGAAGATGCACCGCCTCTCCAAGCGCCGCATCTCCCAAATTCCCGCCGTCGCAAATCTGATATCCTGTGTTGGTGAAGCAATCCCAAAACTGGACACAATCTACTTCTGTCAGGGCGGCGTTCGCGAAGGTGCGCTTTTCGCCAGCCTTCCCAGCGAGATCCGTCAACAGCATCCTCTCGCAGTTTCGACCAAGCTCGCCCAAAACACATTACCTGACGCCTCGGCCGCCGCCATATGCGACTTGCTGCGAGCCGTGGCGCCTCACAAGATATCGTCGTGGCGGATGACCGGCTTCATAGAAGCATTGGCCACGTCTATGTTCCTGCATGCGTCCTTGCCCAAAGACATCAACGCAGCCTGCGCCCTGCAGAGCACCATTACCGGCGCATTCTCAGGCGCCCACGGGCTCAGCCATGACGATCGCGCCGCCCTGGCCATTGGACTTTGTGAGCGTTACGGCGGACGCAAGGCGCTGGATCCCATCAACGCCGATTTGCATGATCGGTTGAAGGACATCACACAGGATCTGTGGGAGCTGAAGTACTTTGGACGCGTGGCCGCGCTCATTGCTGCCGTCTACCCCGCTGGCAACGTTGCAACTCATAAGAGGATGGATTTCCAGCGCGAATTGGACGGAGGATGTCTGCATGTCTTGGTCAAGTTGGAGCAGAATGCGTTGACGAATTGCGATTCGATACAGGAGACTGTCGAGTGGATTGAGAAGCTGGGAAAGAAAAAACACAGGGAGGATGGGGCGGGCTACAAGCTCGACTGGAAAGTGCAGCGGGTCAATCAGCTGGAACGATAGGTACCTTTCGTGCTTCGGGCCCTGGGGTTGGAACCGAGCCAATCATGTCGAGAACGATTCGAATCAATTTGATGACTGTTCATCGCTTAGAGATCAGAAAAGTGCAGTAATTAGGCTTACACGACGACAAAACAATAGGGGGTAGTGATCGTCTACACACACAGTCCACCGCGTCCAAACAGCCGTTGCCGGAACCTACTGGTATCACCCACGCTCAAAGGATCTCAACCGCCATAACGCCGTCCGAATGCAAGAACCCCCACGTCGACTACTGCTACGCGTCATCATCGATGCTAATCATTCGTCGTCGTCGTCGCGGATGGCCACTTTCTCGGCGTATTCCAAGATATTGGACACAATGTGGTTGTCAATGGTGTGGCCCTTGCCACCAGCGACTTTGAGAATCATGTCGTTTAGGGAAGAGCGGCCGAGGATATCGACGTGGTCCCCTAAACTACCGTTAGCACGGTGTCCAATAACGAGGCCTGTAAACGACAAGGCTCGACTTACCCGTGTTGGGCCCACCTCTGGGCGAAAACCGATCAGGCTCATGGGGCATTTCGTACGTCTTTATCTGCACGCCGGCGGGGTTATACCGCTTCATCTTCCAGCCCTTGGCGCACATGTAGCCAGTGCTAAGTAAGTTGACCGTGCCATCACCCTCGCCCATCAAGATGCCGTGGTCGACCTCGCCGGCCGTGTATCCCGTGTCCATGGTGACGTTGAGCGAGGAAAGAGCATCGTGATCCTTGCGATAAAAATACGCACGCTCCGTCGGCTTGCCGATACCGTAGAAGCAGTAGATTTTAAGGCTTGGTGCCAGCGGGAGGCGTGTCTCCAGTGGGTTGACCCACTTCGACGGGATGTCTTGGTTGCGGTCGATTTCTTCTTTGGTGTGCGCCACGCCGTGCGAGTAGCTGCTTGTGATCATGGCCTTGTACCAGTCTTGGCTCTGGCTGAACAGGAACGGAAGGGCTTCCTCAACGCTCATGTTGTTGTACCCATGGGTCGTGCCATTGATTTCCCTGAATCTCATGAAGGAGCCAAACGTGTGGTTTTGGCCAGGGGCGTCGTCTGGCGCAGATTCATGGTTCCCCCAGATTGCTTCTCCACCCATTGGTAGCATGCTACTGATGCCTGGCATAGCGCGGAAAATCTCGGCTCGCTCCGCACGGCTGAGGAATTTCTCCGCGCCATAGACAGCAAAGGCATTCAGTTGTGCAGTATCTTTCATCTCACCGGAAAGCACAGCTGGCATTCCTTTAGGCGTACCAAGCATACAGCCGCTGATGTTGATCCAGGAATCCACATGCTCTTCCACCCAGTTGGGCCCGCCACCACCATATCCCTCGGCCTCGACCCAGTGGAAGAAGTAGTAGAGTACTTGTGACCCCATGCTGTGTGAAAGAAGGGCGACCTTCTTGTCGGAGACCTTGACAGCGAGCTCGATGTGAGACTTGAGGCGGGTGAAGTATTGATCTCTTTTCTCGTAATTCATGTACGATAGCCGCCAGTCGTACGCTGCCGTGAAGGCATTTGTAGGGTCATAGCCAATGGTAGCAAGGTTCTCCAAGATCTTGTTCCATATCCAATAGCCAGTGATGAAGAAGTCCGTGGCGTCGAAACCTTGAGCCGCGCGCAGCTTGATGCCACCAGGTGGATCCAGGCCAGTGTATTTATCCAGCATGATATGCTGTTTCCAGTTAGGCTTGTCCATGACCAAAGCCTTCATCATGGTCCAACTACCCCACAAGCGCTTGCGAAAGTATTGCCTAGAGATTTCCTCGGTCCCCCAGCTTTCGAGGCCCGTTGAGATAACGCCGGGGACCATTATAACAGGGTTCGAGGCAGTCACCCCTTGAGACCGGGCGTGAAGACCGACGGCGAACGAATCGTAGTTTACCGCTTCGCGCTCGTGTTTCTATACATTTTGGTCATTGTAAGTTCACAAGTGCTCAAATCACCCTCAACAAAAAAAATATCTTGAAACCAAATACAGTTGGGAAAACACGGCTGAAGCCGCAAGGCACCGCACCCGGCCTGCTCACAAAAAATCTCCCCCATCCCCACGTTTGGAGGCTTACTTGCAAGTCTTTTGCATCCTGCAGGAGGCCAGCCGGCAGAATGTCTGCAATTGTCTCCAAGTTGAGCTCCGCAATGGCAGCCAGGTCAATCATCTCATTGCTTTGGGCAAACCATCCTGCTGCCACGATGCCGAGGATTCCGCCAATTCCGAGCACGAAGAGGTTCCATCGTTTGCTGCCGCGGTTGCTTTTCTGTTGGGACGACGATGACGACTTGGGCGGTGCAGGCGAGGAAGAGGACGAGGACAAGTCCTTGGCGTCGCGGCCTTTGTCGTCGGCGGCGGGAGCATCCTGGCTGGTGTCGCCGGCGACGCGGCGGCGGAGAGACGACATGGCGCCTGGGTTGCTCTCTCGAGCGAGAAGGCGATGGCGAGATGGCTGAGCTCGGCGAGCTGTGAAGAGGTGGTCCGGGAGGTGTGGGCGCTCATATGCCTGCGCAGCGTCATACGTGCCTGAGCATGTGAACCCACCGTCCAGACGCGACAGCACCAAATCATCCGCCTAGCTCCCGTCCGCTGATACATACTCGCCGCCCTTGTACCTTCCCACCTACTACCCTGTCATGAGCAGTCGCCATGTCTGCCCCCAATGTCGACCAGCTGCGCTATGTCCAGTACGATGGTCGTGAGGAGGAGCGCTGGCTGCCCGCCATCCGCCAGCTGATTTCCAAAGACCTCTCCGAGCCCTACAGCATCTACGTCTACCGCTACTTTTTGTACCAATGGGGTCACTTGTGCTACATGGTACCTCGCGTGCCCTCTTCCAGCTACTCTTCTGTCTTGGAAGACGTCGGCTGACGCGAACATTTCAAACTAGGCTCTCGACGACGACGAATCCAAGCTCATCGGCGTCATCATCTGTAAGCTCGAACCTCACCGCTCTGGCACCTTCCGCGGATACATTGCCATGCTCGCCGTACAAGAGGCATGGCGCGGCCAAGGCATCGCCAGCAAGCTGGTAAAGCTGGCCATCGACGCCATGACGGCCCGCGACGCCGACGAAATCGTCCTCGAGACTGAAACTTCCAACACGGCGTCCCTGCGCCTGTACGAACGCCTCGGCTTCTTGAGGAGCAAGCGACTGCACCGCTACTACCTCAATGGCAATACTGCGTTCAGGCTTGTGCTGTTCCTGAAAGAGGGGACTGCGCTGAAGGGTTCTATGACAAACTTGGACCAGGGCTTGGTGCCTCATGTTCCTTCGGACGAACAAGCATTTTGAAATCAGAACAGACGTCCTGCATGACCCTGCCTTGCAAGCATGCGATCAGCTCGTTCCAGTCAAGATTAGGGTCTGAGAAAGACTATCGCTCGCAGCAAAGCCGCAATACCAGCTTGCGCTATTCCGTGCCTTGGACCTCTGCAACACCACTGCTGCGACAACGGCCATGTGGTTGCTGGCGGTATTTGGCCCTCTGGTACCCAGTCGCCGTGTCTGCTGCATGAAGGAGTGGACCATGAAGTGCCCATGGCAGCTGAGGAAAAAAATGTTGACATTGGTCACTTTGCCATGCACCTGCCCGAGTTGGCTACTTTACCCATGTGTATGTAGGTGGCACACCACATAAGCTTTAAAAGTGGGATGCGACTGAACATCCCAATCGATCAATTTCACCTCCAAGATGAATCTTCATTACTGGCATTTGCGCACTTTGGGGGGTGTCTTTGCACATTATGATACATGTACGGCCATGAAGCTAGTATTGTACAAGGTTTTGTGGATCATGAAAGTGCATCGATGCATGCTCATAAACAAAAATCGTCCAGAATTTGACTTGGATACAACAGGGCCTCGCTCAACAGTACATGGGAACACACCATTCGCCATTTCTCTGCCTTCAGTCACCAGCATTTCAAGGCTCCAACTTCTTATCAATGTTGAAGAGAAAGCGGCCGTTGGGCAGTAGTTTGCCCTTATAGCCTTCTGTCAGCGCCTCCCACTCGCCCGGGTACTTCTTTTGCAGATATGCGGCAACGTTGCGTTGCTCCGGTACGGGCTTAGCAGCATTGAATAACTTGCCGAGACTAGGTGCAATATCAGTCAGGAGCATATTACAGCGCGGGTGACGCTTGAACTTACAGGTAAGGGGTCGGTTTGATGCCAAAATCGCGTGCGCTGCGCTTCAGGATATCCTGGGCCTCTTCGGCCAGTTCAAGACCAGCCAAGGCGTCAAGGTAGGCGCCCAACAAGTCCTCAGTGACTTCAATGTTCATGTTCACGATGCGCTCCCACAGACCTCTGGCCTTTTCCGCGCCAGAGGTTTGCATGCATTTTGCAGCAGAAAAGGCGACGATGATGCTAGTGTAGTTGGGCCCTTCGGTCGAGTTGATGATGTCGAGCCAGTGACGCCACGCGCGCGCCGGCTCAAAGCGCATCACGTACGCTATCATCAGCGCGTTATGTAGCCGGGTGTCTGGATCAATCGATGCGTCGAGCTTGAGCGAGTTGTGGATGGCTTCAAGGGCCTCCTCGTCCTCGCTATGCGTTGCGCCCATCAGTGCGGCCACATACGTGTCCACAGTCGGTTGCACTTCTGCGCGGACATCTTCGCGCATCTGCTGGAAGATGAGCGCGGCAATGTCTGCCCGCTCTCGTCGAAAGAATTCCTTCATGATGTTGGTGCGAGTTTCGCGCAGGCACTCTTCGGAGAACATGCCCCGCAAGAGGACGTAAATATCCCAAGCTAAGGCGTTCGAGGTTTGAGGAAGAAAGATGAATGATACGAGGAAGTCGAAGACTTTGCGGCGCTCGTCGGTAGGAGCCTGTATTGCATGTGTTTTGAGCAGGTCGATGACCTCGTGAAGTTCATTACGCTTCATGTGTAGCTTGGCTAGGGCCAGCACTGTTTCCATTTCAAAGATGGCCTCCCGGTCGTTGAGATCATCTACATAGTACATGACTGCATCGAAGTCGTAGTCGTGGGCGATCAAGGCGCGTACCATTTTGTTGGCTGCCTGTACATCCTCGTGCTTGAGCGATTCCTCGCCCACTAGACTCTTGTACGCTGCTCGGGCGCCCTCAACGTCACCCTGTGCAAGGCGATAGTCAACCTGTAGGCCATAAGTCGAGGCATTCGGCGTGATGCCTCGTTTTTGACCAAGCAGTATATATCTCTCTGCGGAATAGGCGTCCTGCCGAGACGCACAGAATTCCAGTAACAGGTTGATGGTCTCCACGTCGGGTTTGGCTCTCCATCCGTCTACGCTCTTTTGCCGGACCATTATTTGCATCATGCGGTCGACTTCTTCAACTCCTTTGCCGTTCCCAGCTGCCCAGAGTAACACAGCATCCCAAATCCTTTTGCCATCCTTTTTGAGATGAATGGGCTGCTCTCCTTCCGGCTTCTGGTAGCTCATTTCGACCTTTTCGAGCATTGGCCGAATAAGTGTTCGGCCATAGTTCCCAAAGTCTTTCTGGAGACAACACCTGACGACTTCGGGAAACAACCCAGCCGGAACGACCTGTAGCCCTGATTTTTGCGAGGCGACATCGAGCCATTTTTTCATTTCTTCCGGATTGCTCTTTTTTGCATAAAAGTAGGCCAAGGCGTACTCCAGCGGGTTCTTTTCATCGTATACCACACCCTGGATTTCATTTACAAGTTGATAGGTCTTGAGTAGCTCTGCTTCGTTGCCATCATCCGCGAGATGGCGCATAACATCAGCCAAGGATAGCGGGGACCCATCCCAGTATTTTGCGTCTAGTCCTCTGCTTGTCCTCGGTTTGTTGGCGGCGTGTTCGTTGAGAATGTACTGCCGCACTGCAGTGGCTTGTCCATTTTGAAGTTGGACGTGCAGGAGGAGTTCTTGCGCAGTGGCTAACCTGCTCATCGACTCAGGTTCCTCGCGAGTTTGGCTCTTTAATCGCTCAAATATCAACTCTGCCAGTTGTACAAACGTCAAGGAATTGGTGCATGCTGGGTTTCTTATTACGCACAATGCCTTCAAAAGATGCTCCTCTGATATCACTGGCTCTCTCTCAGCAGGGGGCCTGAAGCTTCCTTGGGCATCTGGGTTCTCCCATATCTTGACCATGTACCGCAAAGTGTCCAAGGCATGTCTGGCTTCCACATCGGATATGGGCCGTGAATGCTCATATCTAACGCTGAAAAACTTCCTCCATGCGAGCTCTAATTCGTAGAAGGGCGGTGGCCGAGCTTGGTCCTTGATTGCGTGTTCGAGGGTTCTCATGAGCGCGAGCGCAGCCACGTCGCCAGGTTGTGGCTTAACGTTCAGAAAACGTCCTGAGAAGCCAAACACGGTACGCCGCTGTTGACGATTCTCGAGAGGCAGCTTTTGCAATTGGCATCTTCGAAGATTGGCTTCAATGCGACAGTATATGCATTGGCGGTTGAGTGCCAGGTTGCTGGAGAGGATTCGGCGTAGTACCGGTCTTACGAGATGTATGGACATGGCGATAGGAGTGATGGCTCGGCATTTAGGCGTTTGAGCCGGAGGATGACTGAATTAGAGGCAATCGTGAGGTGCCATTGTTGGCTGCTGTGCGGAAACTTGGGGTTGGACGTGGATGCGAGTGCTCAATGGTGGTCTGTGTCGTCGCGGAGATGCGGCGGAGGTGGTGGAGGACGTGCTCCCACGCCGCGTCCCAAAGCAAAACTGCCAAGGCGGTGAGGCTGACATTCCGACCACTGCGCGACACTGAGATATCTCATCCAACTACAGGCAGGCATCACCACCGGACGGTGTCGCAATGTCTCTTCCACGAATTGCTACCAGGCCTTTCGCCCGCGTTTCTGTGGCGCCTTCGCGCGCGTTTTCCTCCAACCGTGTTGTGTTCCAAACCAGCAGTCCCTCCAACGCGGGTGAGATTGCAACGAGAAGTTCAATAGTGGCTATAGCTAACCTCTTTGCCAGAACTATCTTCGAGACGCACCGATTCTAACGACTTCTCCAGTAAGGAAGATCAAGGCCAGTCTACGGCGGAATACACTCAAACGATGGCCAAGAAAGCGGATACCAGAGAACGGCTAGCCAATGACACGAATTTCAAGACAATGGCAAACTGGATGACGCGGCGGGGCCAATGGAACTTGGGTGATATCTATGCGCCGCACGACTTGACGGGTGCGGAATCTTCGAAGTGGAGGAGGCGCGGGAACGCTACTCCCGCTACGGATGCCTTTGACACCCTGGCACTGGATCCGCTCAAAGAATACAAGGTCAGTCTGCCAACAGCTATTTAACTCAATGCTGTGCTACGCTCACCAATCACTGCCTACATAGAACTTTTCAATCATGTCCAACTACATGTCGGAATATGGACGCATCAAGCACCGCAGGGTGACCGGCTTGAGACCCAAGAACCAGCGCAGGCTAGCCAAGGCAATTCGAAGGTCGATAGGCCTGGGGATCATGCCAAGTGTTCACGCCCACCCCGAGTCGATTCTCAACACTTCTAAGGTTGCTGTTGAGGACATCAGGAGGTATTAATAAACCGCGGCATCCTTGGCAAGGCGGTTCGGTCGTCAATACGGCAACAGATGGAGGATGGTTTTCATTTCGAGTGATAGACCTACGAAATTATCTCCAGATTCAAGGCGATTAAATACTAGTCAGATTATTTGATCAAGGCTCAAGGAGTTGGTTGCCGTGATCAACGAGCCTGAGATAGGACATAGTCGTCACAAAGGGCAGCCTGAGGTCGTGAAACTCGCTTGTGTAGCCGACAGCCAGCGACTTGCTGTCCAGATGTGCGAGCGTGAGAGCTTATAACCCTAAGTTTCATGTCATTTGCGCAGTGACTATAAAGGAAATCACTGACTACAAAGTGCTCGACACTAGCAGTCTTCGAGTCCTCTTATCACTCACCGCGGCACCCTTACTTGAGTCATCACCAATATAAAAGAAGACAATTGATTGAATTCTCAGTAAACTGTACTTCCACAAGGCAAGAAAGCAGCTCATTCCATTGTTCATCAACCTCTCTTGCCTCCGTTGATTCCGCCGCCGCCGCTCCCACCTTATTCGGAAACGTCGCAGGTCGTGGGACGGTAGCACAGACTCTGCCCGTCCTTGGTTAGCTGTGATTTCGTCTTGCAGCCTCCGACTGGAAGGGCCTTGCTAAATTCGACAATCGCCAGGCAGGCTTCGGCGGTTTTAGCCTTTCGAGCACAATGGTATCGCTGCTCAATGTGACCGAGCGTCAACCACCGGCGGTACGTCGACTCATCCAAGGGGGGAAAAGATTTGACGTAAGACGTACAGGGCACCCGCAGTTACCCATCCCACCACGATTGGACTCATCGCTAAGGTATCGTGCGTAGACTGGAATAGCTCTTTTGTCGTGCTCGTCAACGATACCGGGTTGCTTGGATTCAGTTGGGTTGGCGCAGCGCTGGTTGCAAGCTCTGTCAAGGCATTGCTTGTCGTTCGGATTGCAAGGAGACGTGTAGCATATCTTGCCGCACTTGGGGTTTGGCGGCCCAAACCTCTGCTGACAGTCTCTCCAGCAAGATGCGACGTCGTAGCAATAAAAGGCCGGAAGCAGTTTCCGTGGTCAAATACCGTTCCAAAGAGGAAAATGCAAGGGTTTTTGTTGAGATGTGCATACGTGACCAATCGAAATAAACGCACTGTCTACGAACGAATCAAGAGTATGCTTCTACCGGGCGTGTACCAACACGGCAAGGAAGAAGGAGACGATGATGAGACAGATTGAGATGGTCGTGCCATGGTGACAGGCAAGTGAACAGTAGACGGAAGAACTCGAACGTTGGCTTGCTGATCCAGTGCTTCATAGCAACGAAAAGAGAGGTCCTGTCTGGGTGCTCTTGAGATATATTTCCAAGGCCTCTGTCCATTCCTATCCATTCACAGGTTCCAATTTCCTTACAGTCTTCAATCGATATCTTTTTATCCCAAAAGGCCTCAGCCTGTATACACCCGCTACCCATTCAGGAGTAGCAAAATTTATCCAGGGGAAACTCGTTTACACTGCTTGCAAGAGAATCGGCCTTCACATAGGGGTAGACCCTATTTTTGTAGCGCCAATTCCCTGTTGGAGAACACCTTAAGGAATTACTCCAAATCTAACCATGACCTCCTTGATGAGAATAGGCAGAATTGACTGACAAGCTTGTCTGATAGTTCGTTCAAAACAAAGCTTGACGAGAAAAGGGAATTGTGAAGTCCAGGCCAAGGTTACGCCCGGCACCTGAGAGCGTTGGTGGCCGGTGATTTCCTTGCCGAGTACACTCGTACCTGAGCTTTTCATCTACTGTGAATGTTTCTAAATTACCCAATCGTCTGGCCAAGCCGTTCCTTAACTACCACCGTAGGTAGAAACCCGATGCTTGGTCTACGAGTCCAAATGTTTGACCTGGGAAAGACGTACCGCGTGCCTGCTGCTCACGACTTGCCGTATACTCCTGCATCGTCAACAGCCGTATTCGTACCATCTAAAGCCCTTGTAGTAGTTCTCAGTGGGGTGAACATGCTTTGGAGGGAACACGCTTGGCCGATTCATAATGACAAGAACTCATCTCGCGTCAGAAGATAAGCATGCCTTCTGCGCAATTCTACTCTCCTGATTTTCCATCATCCGCCAATCGTAGATATCGTGAAAATGTCTAAGTAATGGCATACTTGTTGAAGGGTGAGCCCCTCACCTTCACCCTGATCAACATCAGGTCTTGCGTTGGCCGAAACGTTTCTCAGCAATCCGCTTTCCAGGAGCAGAGCTACACAAGTTATGCGCACTCTCTACGCCGCAGCTTCGATGGCAAGTTACGCGCGCAAATCCCCTTCCTCGACCAATCCAACCAGTCCTTTTTCGAGCTCTACATGCCGACAACCGTTGAAGGTACCACCGTCAACCCGCGACCAACGCACCACGTGCGCTCGCGCAATCATACAGATGTCTTGGGCCACCAACACTCATCCTTTAAGCTTATCGCCACTCCAATCTCTCGACCCTACCGCACTTCCGCCGCAATTGTGCGCTGCTCCTAGTCTTAGACAACAGCGCAGCCAGTTCCGCCGTATCCGTCAACCTGCCGACGTTTGACACCTACGTTCACAACCCAAACCACAGCCGAGTACATGTACTCCTGTATTTCTCGCCGCCTCCCAGCAGCCATCCACCCCTTTTTGCTTCCACGGGAGCTTTTTCCATCTTAGCGGCTAGCAGGAGTGAGCATCTCCGCAGGCAGCTACCCCTTGCAGGTCAGCACGTACGCACGTTTGCTCTCCACACCCACCTTGACTCCGAAACGGGTGGACACCACACCTCCACCACCCATCCCATCGTCACTTTCCAGCCTCCTCCTGCCCTTCCCCTTTTGTGCCCCCACCACGCACGCAGCCGTTGAACAGCGTGTGCGTGTGATGGGTATGTAAGGAGACTGGTGTCTTTTTTCCCCTATGAGTCTATCTGACAATCGCGTCGCGTCTCGTCTTGGTCATCCAGCCGACTGGCCAGCCACAGGCTCTCGAATTAAGGAAAAGGTCTCCATATACAAAATCCCTGATACCGCTGGGACGGGGGACCTAGGTGAGAACCTTACACAACAGGCGGGCATCTTGGGACGCCCTTCGTCAGACTGGACCAAATACCCCCTGCCTCCTGCTGCTGCTGCTAGTTTCGGCGTCTTGAGTTGTTGGCTTCCACTCAACTTCAGTACTGCGACAGGATTTGCACTGAGGCACCTCGTATTTCCGTATTACGTACCACCTCCAGCCTCCCGTTTTCCGTAATGGCGGAGCGGAGAGCGTTCCGCCGTCTCGCTCCGCTACCATCCGCCCGCCTACCTGGCCGTTGCAAACATGTCCCACTGAAGGCAGTGCCCATTTTCATCTCAGCATGTAGCCACGATGGCGCGGCCAGCTTAGCTCATTTTCCAGCTCGGTAGCAGCACGGCGGCGGCGGCTCATTGGCTCCCATGTCAACCCGGTTGTTCTCGATGGTCAAGTATCGTCGAGCGGGTAACTAGCAGGCCAAATGGGAATAATGTACATGGCGCCAACTCCCCAGTGCCCAAGTAGTTCCAAGCAGTAGACCCTGAAAACATCGGGGAAACCATATGCGGCATGGCCACGGAGTACGTCGGTCAAGAAATTGCACAGATAGACGACGGGAACCGCTATCGGGCGTTCTTTTGCACCTAGTTTTGACTCGTCGTCTCGCCTCGTTCCTCTCTCTCTCAGCCCTGCAAGCAAACCCAACGCAAATCCCAAACAATCACGGCAGTCACCCACGCCGGCAGGCGGCTTGACTCCCGTCGACTCGAGCTTTTGACTCGGTGCCAGAGCAGGCAGACGCCCTGACCGACCAACTGACTGGCTTGGCTGCGCGACGACGGGCCCGCGCCACCGTCCGATTGTCATGTCACCTGGTCCGAAAACCATCAGGCAGTCAGGGCGAGGACTTGGAAAGATGCGTCTCATCGCACCTTCTTCACTGTTTTGAATCCTTCCACGATGAGAAAAGAATGGAAGCGCTGCAGTGACGGCCCGGCCGTGGCAGGAGCAGAAGCAGAATCAGAAGCAGCCTGATTGATGAACTAGATGCCATACTCTGGTGCACTTGGTTCGACGCCCGTGCTCTGATGGGTAGGTATGTTTTGGCGTTGGGGTTGGCCGCACATTCGGTGTGTACGTTAGGCTGGCCGGCCGGCCGGCCGTTCTGGATGCTACAGTAAAACACTTAGGTATCTACCGAGAGGTTGGTCTTGTTGCGGACAAGAAGCCAAGCTTTGTAGGTGCCCGAAATGCCCTCTATGGAGGCAGGACGAATCATTGTGTTGCACACATACATGGCCGGGAAATGTACATCCAAAGCGCCCACGTACATCCTTCCAGGTTGTTCGGTCCCAAAGCCCGTCTGCTTGGTCTCATCGTGCACCACACTTCGTCCTCGAATCAATCATTCAACGGCTGAATCATTCATCCCTCCTCCTCCTCCTCCTCCTCCTCCTCCTCCTCCTCCTCCTCTCTCCTTTTACTCCTTTTTCTCGCCCTCGTGCAGCACTCGGTTCTACTGGTCAGCTATCCCTTCAGCCGGGTACCCCACCCCCATCACATATCCGACCAAGTGCGAAGCATCATTGCACACGTGAACCCGCCACAGCGCACAATCCGCAGGCCGCACGCACGCAGCACAGGCTCCGCGCTGAGTTGAGTTGAGTTGAGTTGAGTTGAGCGCAATCAAGCCGAGCTGAGCCGAGCCGGGCTGAGCTGAGCTGAGTTGAGCTGAGGCGTAGGTAGGTGGGTAGGTAGGTAGGCTCGTACGTAGGTAGGCAGGCAGGTAGGCTCGTAGGCAGGTACGAAGATAGGATGGGTTCCTCGCATTCGCCGCTCGTTTATGCAACATCGCACATCCCACATGCCACCACACATCCAACCTGCCGTCGTCCATGTTCTCTTTTCCCCGCTGTAGCTATGCACCCACCCACACCCCGCTGCCATGCAGACGCAGGCGCAGGCGCGGGTGCAGATGCAGGTGCAGGTGCGATCCAGGACCCTGCTTTAGACCGAAATACCTGCCTCTTACATCTGCTTACGAACCGTACCGTGCCGCGCCGCGCCGCCGTGCATGTATGCATGCATGCATGCATGTATGTATGCGTGGCGGCGCAGCGGCGGGCTCCCCAAAAAAAAATAAAAATAAAGCATAACACGTCCCTACATCATCGGCTTGCGGTTGCGGTTGCGGTACGGGTGCGTATCTTTACGGGGTGTGTATACAGCTTCACTAGCTGCTTCATTAGCTGCCCGAAAAGAGGCGAAACTACTTCAAAGTTCCCCCCCCCTTGCTACTTTGAACCATGTGATGATGATGTACGTGGTTGCCGTTAGATGGACGCATGGATCGTCAGCCAGCATTTACATGTGAGAATCATTTGTTTTGGAATATCTGCTAGGTTCTTTTTTTCTTTCCCTTTTGGTGGGGGAAAGAGGGGGCGGGGGTGCAAAATTTCTTGATTCTTTTTTGGACATACATACAAATTAACCAACGGCTCTGCTATCAACAGTGTCATGATTCAACTCGACAATGCCCTGACCCCCTTACCCGGAATGCCCATGCATCCAGCCCAGTTCAATGAAATGCTTCCCTTTCGGCCTCGCACAAAACAGCCCCCAACCCAAGCAAATCCCACAAAACGAAAATGCAAGTGCGGTGGTAAAAAAAACCAGCCCATTCCAGCCTGCTTGCTTTCCATGAGCGTGCCGGGACAAAGACTGTTCTGCCGCAACGGCGACAAATCTTTGTGGTTGTGGGAGGGGATTTCGAAAGTTTGTGCTTATTTCCATTTCCCAGTGTAGACTGTGATGAGTGTTGTGTGTGATCATCGCATCCCAAAAAGACGAAAAAAAAAAGTGAATAAACCCAAGTCCATACAGCCCTGCACCTTCCCCGTCCCTGAAACACCCTTTCTTCAATTCCCTCTTAACTTGCCCCCCTGCTTCCCATACACTACTACTACTACGAGCCCCTTCTCAGTTCCCCGAGACGCGCCCCTTCTTTTTCAGAGCGTAGCTGCTACGGCGGCGGTCCGACCAATTTTTTGTTGGTAATTTTGATTAAAAATTCTGTCTAAAAGTTCATAAGACTCAGGCGTTTTTTATCTCCTGTTGCCCGAAGGTGAAAAATGAACCGCGACCGGTCGTGTTCGAATCCGTCCTCTAGGTACAAGCCAAAAAGTTCCGTGAACGGCCTAAGTCCAAGAAAGGGGCTGCTTAAGCGCCGTTAGGGTTGGCGGGGAGCGTGCCGGTGCTCTCACCAAGAAGCGAACCAAGCTTGTTCTTGGCGTATTGGTCATACTCGGGGGCGAAGTGGGGGGCGAGGCCGCCGAGGAGGACGAAGACGATGAAGATGGTGAGACCAAAGACGATGAGCTTGCGCAGCGCGGGGTGGCGCGAACCGTACTCGGCCCAGGCGCGACCGCCAGTGCCAACGTACTCCTTGATCTTGTCGGCACCGAGCTTGTAGTAGACGAGACCGCTGAGGGCAATGGTGTAACCGAAAGCCTGAAGACCGGAGACGGGATCGCGGAAAATGAGCATCGAGGCAAAGACGAGGAGTATGTCCTTGAGGACACCGGACAGGGTGAGGACGAGGGACGAGGTTTTACCAATCTGCAGGGGGTTAGCGCCATTTTGCCGCCGACATCGTTTACAACATACCAAGAAGACGACCGAGACGTTGAGAAGGAAGGCAATGAGAGCGTTGATCAGGAGCGTGAAAGCACCAACGCCCCAAATATCAGCCATTGTCATGCGCGGCAGCTCACTGAACAGGCAGACAACACCGTTCATGATGGCGCAAGCGGGGGCGTAGTAGTACAGCGAAACGAGCGGGTCCATCTTGAACTCGGCGGAGCTGAGCAGGCGTTGGACCATGACGAGACGGACAGCCTCAAAGGCGATACCACCGGCCTGGTAGAGGAAGCCGGTCATGTTGAACTTGATCTCACCGAAAGAGGCAATGATGACACCAATGACGATGAAAGAAACATTGCCGAGGGTGCGCATGTTGGGGGGCGCAACGCCGAGCGACCAGGTGGCCAGGAGTACAGCGACGGGGGTGGTGGCCTGTCTGGCGGTCAGCAGATTGCGCTGTCGCGGGTGGAGCAGCGCGACCCACCTTAAGCATCTGAATGAAGGCAACCGAGAGATACAGGTAGGCCTGGTTACCGCAGATCAAACTCAAGCTGAAGAATATGCCAATGGGAACGATTGCGCGGAGGTAGACGCGGCCGTTCATCGGCACCTTCTTGCGCGAGTCCAGGACATTGGTGAAGCGAGCGAGGGACTGGGTCATGATAGTCGCAAAGGTCAAATGCCAAGTTGTCAGGAAAATGGCTGCGAGGCGTTAGGACATGGTCAATTGAGGGCTGGTTCGACAGAATACGTACGGAACCCTATGAGAGAAAAAAAAGGTTAGCAGTAATTCTGTTGAGCGCGTTCGGGAGGATGAGCTTACTGAAGCCAGCAGTGTCGAGAATCCATTTGTTGAAGACGATGACGCTGGAACTCAGCGAGATCCAGACGCTGGGAGCAATCAGTCTCGAGGGCGAGCGTGGCCACGAAGCAGGTCAACTCACGCAATGTAGACGGCGGGGTGGAAGGCTGGCTGGGGCGGTTCGGGCTGGACAGCATCGGGGTTGACGGTGGGCAGCGTCGCGTTGGCGGCTTCGCGAGGACTGTCGCCCGAGCTCCTCGTCTTCTCGTCGGCCATTGTGCAGCGGTTTCGGTGTGGTGCGAGGCGAAGAAGAAAGTTGTGTCGGAGGAGGAAGAGGAGAGCTGGAGCGGCGAGTGCTTCTCGTCTTGTCGTCTGGCGCAGCTCGTAGGAGTAGACGGCGCTTGGACGAGGGACTGGGCCGCGCGGCAAGGGAGGGAGGAATGGGACACAGAGGTCGAACGAGCGTACGAGAGGGGGAGCGGTGGTCTAGAGTGGCGGGGGTTTTGGGG
>JAIFKG010001457.1:0-23118 GCA_020351975.1 Phyllosticta ampelicida
CCCCCCCCCCCCCCCCCCCCACCCCGCCCCCCCCCCCCCCGGCGCCCCCCCGGGGGGGGCGGGGCGGGGGGGCGGCCACCCGCGGGGGGGGGCCCAGCATTAGAGCGAGAATGAAGTCAAAGCCGGACGCTGTCGAGGGACATGTTCGCACACGCTGCCTGAGCCTAGAAGCCGGTCTTTTGACGCCGTGGGGCTGGCTTCCTGCTTCAGTCAACTGCGCCAATGGCATCTCCAAAATTGCACCATGTATGCCAATTTACCAAGCGTACCAGCCCTTCGGGTTGCAAGTGATTGATACGAAGCTCAGTAGTTTAGTGAGCGAGTGTAAGTAACTGTGTTGGGAATGTGGTCGGCGGTGGCAAGAGTGCAACACCAAAAGATTGCAACTCTTGATGTAAAGAGAGAGAACAACCTACGTGGAAGTGAACAATGGATGGGTGAAGCCGACGAGACGCTGGAAGGCGTGTGAGGGTGGGCGTGCAAAAGATAAGGGTACTGCTCTTCTATCCGGAGCAGACAGTTAGCCGTAAAAGTCGCAATATTGACCTCAAAGCTCCCACGACCGCGTTCAAATCGCACAAACACCCAAGAAGTCCATCACCACAACCATCACCACATCAGCAGCAGTAGCGGTAACAGGCAGAACCAAGTTGACAGCAAGTGGGCATGCGCACTATAATCCCAAAAGGCCGATTTCCAGTCCATGCCCCCTTCCCCGCGCAGCCTCATGTCTTGCTGGGATAACCCAAGCCCGCTGGCGCAGCGGTGAGGGGGTGCGGTTGCAGTCTTGGTGACGAAATCGAACGCGAGTCCGATATCCCGCTGCGCTGCACTCTACTCTTGATGTATTCGAATACTGAGCTTTATACATCTCCTTTGGGGATTTTGATATATCCAGCGGTCTACGCGCCACGGGCGAAGTTTTGCTTCACTTTGGTCTGTAGGTTTGTCCTACCCCTTTCGCAGCTGGTTTTTTTTTTTTTTTTGCTTCTTTTTGCGACTAATATTTTTGGTATCATTTTGCTTTGTGGGTTGGACTCGTCATTGGTACACTGCCACACAACTACGCCAGTAAGACTGCATTAAAACGTACGACTTTTGACATGATACTGAATGTCCTCATGGCGCTGCGTCCGTCATCAGACAAGGACAGCAAAGCCCCCAACAAGTGCCGCATTCTCAGTTCCCTGTGACGGCCGTACGCTCACCGACAAGCGGAGAGCGGTTCCAATCCTCTCATTGTCTGCATCACAACAGACAGGTCCCACACAGCTCATTGAACAACGCCACGTCATGCCACACCGCGCCACGCCGCCACAGCAAGCTCTAACTCTGCGCTCGATTGGCAACGGAGCGGCCGTGTCGACGTGATAGTGGCGCAGAGACAGGGCGGTGCGGGGGTGTAGCGACGCCCGCATGATGGAGCAGGTCATGTGATTGAGGGGTGCTGCACGCCCGTGGACCAGATGTGATGTATGTTGACGGGGTGGGTTGGTCATGAGATGAGATGAGACGACAAGTTTTGATTTGAACTGCGAGGGCAGGAAGTGGTGGTGGAATGGGGTGGGACGGACGGACGGCGCGGTGGCAGTGGTACTGGAGGGCAGAGATGATGCAGGCGACGGCGAGCTGGCGGGTGAGTGCAGTGGATGAAGGCAAAGCAGGTCAGGCGCCTGGATGGTCTATGATGCTGAGATCTGGCACCGCAGCAAATGACAAAACGGGCCTGAGTGAAGGTTTACACGGTTCTTGAATGCATCCTTTGGAATCGGTCAACGTGCCATTGATCAATCCGGATTATTTGCTTTCGCGAGGCATTTGAATTTTTTTTTTGGAGGGCCGGGGGGATGGTTGAGACAATGTGCTCAAAGATCCGACTCGTGGAATTGGAGCCGGCCACAGCGTCAAGAATGATGAGCAGACATGGCAGCGAGCAAGTGAAATTGGCAGCAACAGGTCGACGCTGACTGGTGACGAAGAAAACAACCAGACAGCCGAGCATGAGGCCTTTTGCTTCCGCTGCCATCCGCCAGCAAGTATCGAAGAATTGAGGAGAAAGCTGACGAGAGAATTTGAACAGAGGTGGTGTGCGACTAGTCTGGCGGAACGCGGAAGTCGGTCACTGCTCAGCCTTGTGGGTGGGTGACACAAAACATCCACCGACCTGCTAGATCTGTAACACAGTCAGCCATCCAGCCCAGGCTGATGGATCATGGCCTGTCTGTGCTGAAAATGCGACAAATCCATCTCTCCATATCCATGCCGCGATACGAGCAAGTACTGCTATTTGTACATGCAGTAGTTTGACGCCTGCCCGCACCTCATCTTGCCAAAAGAGAGAACAGACCCCCTTTTTCTCAACATGGTCTTGTCGGAAAATGGCACCGCATCTGTACGAACTTGGCAAAAACGATGCGGGTAGTAGTGGTGCCCTGAAATTGGAAGATTATCGAAAAGGCGCATCAAGTTTGCGCGCAGCGGATGAGTTCGACGGGACCGATTGCTCCTCGGGCTCCGGATCTGACATATGCAATTGGTTCCCAACGGCGAGATGCGCTCGTGTAGCGTGGTAATGCCCGGCAATGATAGGGTGATGCGGTGCCAACGGGCATCTTGTTCAGGCCGGGAGCGCGTTAGCGAACACCTCCGCCCACCTCAAATGCATGTTGGCATGTGGCGCATTGCCATGTGTCCTGCATATTCTACGGATACGCACATACAACGGGGCGTGGGCACTTGTTGGGTCCTCTTTGCGCATTGGACAAGGGTGAAGGCCAGGCCTGACGTCGGATCAAGAGATGACTGAAGAATGCAACATCATAAAGCGACAAAGGAGAGCGGAGATACAATCGATGAGGCTTCCAAGATGGGGGTGATTGTAATTGGCGCCCTTCGATCCACCATACTGTCCGGAACACTTTTCTAGTGGCTGACTGCAGGGTTTGAAAATTTGGCCCGATTTCGACTCGGCTCCGAGGACCAGAACGAAACAAAGAGCGACAAGCAGCCCATGTGTATGTACAGCCTCGGGCGAATAGACAGTCATTGGGGTAGGCGCTTGTGATGGAAAGAGTTGGGCTTCAGCTCGAGAACGGGTGTGATGGTGCCGTAATGTGATCTTGTCCAGCATGCAGCCAGGCAACGCGTTGGATGGAAAACGACAAGACGGCGAATGCGCGAACAAGCTCGGCAAGCTAAGCTGCGATACGGTGTAGACGGCGGAGGGAGCAAGTGTACCTGACGAGGTGCGTGGTTGCAAGTCACAGTGTCGTCTTACGAGGCATCAACAACGGACGAGTCAATGGCAGCGTCTGCTCGGCCAGCCAGCGAGCAGGCAGGTGCACATTCAGGCTATTACAGAGTGCGCGTCTAGTTTCATCCCACGGCGCCACTGCAGCGGCGAATTTGGCCGATTGAAGGCCATTGCCGCTAGACCGAGAACAGCTCGTCTACATGTCAGCGCGACCGGGGTTCTGAAGCGTGCATGCAGCTCGCAGTAGGTGTCGGCACGTTGTTTGAGGAAAATTGTCGCCGTCGTAGCGTCGACATGGTTGTCGTCATGATCCAGCTCTCCCGTCTCGCCCCAGAGCTCGCCCGGCCATTGATCAACCTCAAAGGGACCTGTGCTCGACTTTACTTTCGCAGCAGACCCCTACTTTTCCCAGCGGCGCGACACGCGACGTACCGCGCCGCGCCGGGAGGGAGGAAGGGAGGAGAGGGCCGAAGGGACGCCTCGCGGGTCGTGAGACTAGGACATGGCCAGTCTGAAGTCAAGGTATCCCAGCTGTTTGCCAGTCGAAGGCGCTTTGAGGTCCATCAGGGAACACCAGACGTCGTCCCTCGGAGCTTAGCCTGCGTGGCCGTGCGGCCAGTCCGCCAAGTCGACAGGCAGGCGAGACTTTTCATGGCGCCAGGCGTTTCTTGGTCTCGGGTGTTGTTGTTGTTGTTGTTGCTGTTGTTGTCTGCATGTGGTCGCACAGAGAATGAGGTACATACAGTCCATGTGAGGTAGTGTGATATACCAGTGTGACAGTGTGGTAGGTGGTATGTGGTGGGTAGACCAGCATGACTAATCGACCAAGTCAACAACAACAACAACAACAACAACAACAACAACATTAACATCAACATCAACATCAAGGCTACCGAGTACCAACGTCGACGCCGCCGTGGCCTTCCAGGCCTTCTTTACTTGCGTACCGCCCTTTGTACTCGACATGCGCTGCTAGTTCCCGCTGTCAAACCGCCCGTTTCGCCTGCAGTAAGTTACGGAGTGTCCCTTCACTTCAGCTGCCCCCGCAGCCGGGCCTGGAGCCGGCAAACCCGCAACTCTCGTCAACATTTCCGGCGCAATCATCATGGCCTCTTTGTACGACCGACACGGTGCCATAACATCCCTAGATCGCCACACCCACGCCCACGCCCACGCCCTCGCCCTCGCCCTCGCCCGCGACCCTCACGGCCCCGCTCTTGCCCGAGCACCGGTGCTTGCCCCGCCGCCATTCACCCTGGCCCTTGCCCTCGATCATCCCGGATCCCCGTCGTGGGCTGCGCTCTCTACATGGATAATGCCACATAGATGCGATCTGGATGGTCCCTGTTACGGTCGCAGCTTTCTGGGATATCCTGGCGCCCATCTTGACGTCGCGTGATGCGCGTGCATGTCCCGCCAAAGTCCACCACGGAAGACCAGGACGACTTGGCCGTCAAGATGCATCAATTTCCTCAAGTTTGGCCGTCTTGTCTACACGCGGGAGCGATCGTGCTGCCTCGATACTAGCGCCGCGCCATCGCTGTTCGCATTCCCCCCCGTCTCATGTCGTCGGTCTGACCTTGGCGCACGACACGACACCGTGTCGAGTGCCTGGGTGTCGAGTATGCATGCCTACGTCAGGTGGGGCATTATGACTCGGTAGCTGCCTTTTCGCTCTCCCACGAGCAGCAGCAACGGCCGATGTTTGACTTTATCGACGGCACATCTGCCGTTCCGAGAGACATACGGGACCCTGATGGGTATGGACCACACAGGGGACTGCAATAGACCAGGGACTATGGATAGCATCTCGCGCGTCTGGAACTGACGAGCGTCGGAGAGATTGCATTTTATGCCGACCAGAGGAGGAAAATAACGGACTGCGATTTGGGCAGATTGTGGAGATTGCCGACGTGCCGCTCGATGCCGGTGGTGCTGCGTCGCCGACTAGATGATTACAGCGATTCTGCCTTGGTAGCTTCGTCCGCGCTGCGGATATCGCCCTTTTGTCCGTCGACTACCAAGCGACCAAAGCGACCAAAGCGACCAAGCGACCAAGAGACCAAGCGACCAACCATGGGCTCAAAACGACCCACCCAGCGTTAGCGGCACCTTGTGCGCGCTTTTGTTGTCCAGATCGAGATGCTTCGTACGCCACTCACTGTACCTGACAGGCTGAGCAGCGTCTGTTCCTGCCACGACTAAGCCGAGTGAGCTTCCAGAGACACCTTGCAACTTTAGCAAAACGCAGGGTTGCAGTCGCTCCGGCCTATCGCAGCATATGTCCGGCAAAATGGCTCTCAGCATCCTCGTCATTGGACACCATGTCTCTCCTTTTAGCCATGGCCTCGATCGTTTTTGCGGTTTCTACCTCTCCAGATTCACCTACATGCAGCGCAAAGAAAAGCCGCGCCGCCATTTGCCGCACTCTAACTTTCTGCGAACGCGCATCGCAGCGCCGCAGCTGCACAGAAGCCGTCGAGTCGACTAGTCCATGTGCCTGTTTTATTATAGACACTGGATGCAGAGTCGATCGCGGGCAGAGCTCGGAGGCGCACATTCACGAGAAAGTGTGATGCACGGCGTTGTCGGCAGCCCGCCTGCAGCTGAGCCTTGCCGTCTGCGCCGCTCAGGGGCGGGATGGACGGCGGGTATGGTATTATGGAGAATGAATCGACAAACACTTCGTGTGCAGCATTTTACGAGGAGACACGATAATGGGGTTGGGCTCACAGGCTCAAGTCCAGTTGTCGACTGTTGGGCTTCAGGGAGCAAACTAAGTGTGCTCAGCGAGACATGTGAGTGGAGAGCTCGGTGCTGGGGATCGAGATTGCACGTCTCGCACGTCGAAGCTTCAAAGGGCTCCGAGACGAGAGAAAGATCAAGGTGAGCCTGATTATGCCCTTGAATCCTCAAGCTTGGTTGTCTGCTTGTTTTCTCGGTCTTTTTGTCTGCGGAACTCGACGCACCTTCCCGTGCCTGCGCTGCTGCCGACGGTACCTGATCTGCCGCATCTTCCCGCGCATGTACGGATAAGCATGTGCACTCATCAGTCGGTGACACAGCATGAGCACCGCGCATCAACAGATATTCATCTATCTGCAGCGATACGAGCGAAAGGAACGCAGGCAGATTGAGGCAGAAAGTCATGGCGCGCAGCACTCAGATCTCACCCTCTTCCACCTCGCCGACAGCGCCACTGAAAACAGCAAAATGAGTCAATCGTAGCCATGTGTGTGCGGCGTCGATCTTGGGAAAAAGCAACGTGGGCTGCATACACGAGAGGGGAATGGTCTTGAGAGATGGAGGAGGATGATGACGGCGAGGAGCAGGAGGAGGAGAAGTACTTGCGGCAATGCGGCAGCGGGAAGGAAAAGAGAACATGAATGAAAAAGTAAAGGGTGCATAGTCGGAGGCCCAAGGAGACAGGGGTGCCAGGTGGTGGTGGAGGCAGAGGTGCATGTGGTGGGTGATCAGTAGCCAAGTTCCGAGTGCTGAGTGCTGAGTGGACGACGCCTCCGGTGCAGAGCTGACCTTCCCTACCACACTTATCCGGTGCGCAGAGGTGTCCGCGTACTACGACCTGTTGACCCAATTTCTTCTCGTCACGGTACGCTCAACGTCATTCCCTGTCTTGGGTGCCGTTGCACACATGTCGACATGGCAAGACGAAACGCCCAACCCGCCTTGAAGGACGCCCTTCGATGGCGAAATCTAGGCCGGCCACCACGTTCGATACCCCTTCATTCTCTACTTTCCCGCCCATCCACATCGAGTTTTACCACGTAACCCAAGGTATCTTGCCGTGACCCGAAGGTGTTTGTTCTAGGCTCGATGCTAGGCACCGAATGCATGCGTTCAACGTGCATACAAAACGTTAGTTCATGGCCGCCCACCCGCCTCTCTGCCTTGCTGCTTTTGGAGTCTAAGTGGGCAGTATTAGACCTGCAGGCGCAAGGAGCCCGGCAGAACCAACTATGCACTGCATTCTCATGCACGATCACAGCACCCAGCCAGCCATTGAAAGCACTGCGCGAAGAGCTGAGCCGATTTCTCACCACAGCCACAGCCAATCCCTGGCGGGTAGCCTAGCATCGGTGTTGAGCTCCTATCTACCGCCGTAAGTGCATGATCCGAATCACCAACGGCCCCGGTCCCTGCAACCCGTGCACCAACTGGCTGGCTGTGGTCCAGAAATCTCGATTTCTCCACCTCCCTAAACCACCACCTACGACGACGGCGGCGGCCGGGGCCGATGGTGGCAAATAGGGTGGGCAGTATACCACGCAACGACGGACGGCCGCTCGCTCTGCCTGCGCCTCCACCACAGGAAGACCGAAGTGTGGCACGCTCTCAAGTAAGTGAGTGAATTCATTCAGATAACCGACGCATTATCGAATGGCCGTTCCAAGTTCTATTACGCTATGGCTCCGGACAGGTGGGTCTGATTGAGCAGACTGGAGTACTCTACGTTCGCTCTGGTCCAAGATCTCGGCACCCTTGCGGCGCAAGAGGCAACTATCTGTCCGAGTTTACCTCCATGTCGCTCAAAGGAGTACTGGAACCAGCCTGCCAGCTCGCCGTTTTCAAAGGAAGGCTGGTGTTTCTCACACAGCCACTGACCATCATAACGGGTCAATTGGCCTTGGTAACCTTTCTACTACGAGATCATGATTCTTTACGGGCGAGTATCCAACTTTACACTTGCGGCCAAGGAAAATATGGAACAGAGCTCGCTCACGGTACTGGTAAAGCTAGATCGATAGCTAACCAATCGATCTAACTTTTTTTTTTTTCCAGCTTCTCACACTTCGCTCTGCTCCGCTCCTTTCTTCTAACCCTCTAGTCTCGTTGCGCAGTCTCCGGCGCACCGCTCGCCACTCGCCGCAACCCGCACCTACATAGCCCGAACAGTCAAACATTTTCGGAGTAGGGATGTAGTAGGCGGACCCATCCTTACGCCGCCGCCCCCCAGCCGAACCGACAGCCGCAAATACCCACCCCCACCCCGCCCCAATCCACCAGTAGTAGCCCGCCCGCCCGGCTCACAGTTAATCTATCACAGACAAACATCTTTTATCTACGATTGCGTGGGCGCATGGAGGCCGGAGAGAGGGGCGGCCTAAAGACAGACGGACGGATGGAATGGCATGGCATGGCATGGCATAGTATGGTATGGCCGGGGAAAGCGGGGTCGTGCGCACGCACATATGTGCTGAGACGGAGGGCCTGAGAGCTAGGCCGTCTCTTGGTGATGGTAGTACTCGTAGGTGTGGTCTTTGTGGCAGAGGGATGTATGCTGGATTCCGGATGCTATGGAATAGAATGGAATGGAGTGAGTTGCGGCGTGACCACACAAAAGAAAATGAAAAATCACGAGGCAGAGGAGCAGTCAGCCTATCTTGGTTGTTATTGCTGCTGCCGCCATGTGTAAGCAGTGGCAACAGTGAGTAAGTGTGCGCGTGGATGGTCGGTCAGTGTTGATGTAAGAGGTAGGGCGCGAGCAGGAGCAGTCACAGTCAGCAGCCATATCTTCCATAGGTAGGCACATACATACACATACACAGTCCATGACAACAAATGGTTTCGGACAGCTGATGGAAGCAAAAAGATCACTGAATGCTGGGACCTCTCACATTTTCACCAGCAAGTGAGTCGTCGCTTCTTCTCTTTGACTTTCCTGCACCTCGTGTTCTCTCGCCCCGTCGTCGCGCGCAACACTCAATTGGTTTGGGAGAAATTACCTACATCGACAGGCTAAGACAAGAAGACGCACATGTAGATTGCTCAATCAGACACACAAGGCGAATGGTTTTGACTTGCTTAATCACAGGCTAGCTGGCTGGCGGAACTATTCCGCTAGTCCGAGAAGGGAGATGATCAAGGAAAAGTGAATAACTTTTTTTTTTTTTTCCTTTCGCTAGCTCGCTCGCTCATCCATTCATTCGAGGCGCTGCGCTGCACCGTTAACTCACGCGGCAGCTGAACCGAACCGCCAGCCGCTTGTCTGCCTGCCCGCTCGCTTGCTCGTCTGCCACCCGACACCAGATCCCGACACAGTCCGTCCTATCCCGACATGGCCCACACATCCATCACGAGGTCGGCCGGGAGGTAGGTAGGCGAGTACCTAGTATCTATCCGGGTAGGTAGATGGATATCATGATCCGTAAATAGACGGGCGGACCACCTAGCCAGCAAGCGTGCGACCCTTATGGCTGCCAACCAAGCCAGTCACTATGACTGACCGCGGCTGAGTGACTCTGTGACCGGTTCTGACGCTGGACGCCGCGTTGCGATCCGGCGGACCGGTCAGCCAGACGGGTTGACAGGCTGCCTACCCAGGGAGACAGGCGTCCCGCATCGCATCGTGCCGCGCCGCCGTGGAAACATGGCAGCAGGCATGACGGGCAGATAGGAAGTGACCGACAAGCAGCAAGCGAGCAAGCAGGCGGCGGTAGCAGCAGTAGCGGCAAAGCGAGGGATAGACAAGCAGGCAGGAAGCCATTAAGTAGGTAGTCAGTCAGGTATCTCTAGCGTGCGCGTGCTCGCTCGCTCACTTCAATTCTCCTTGGATCGACGAATGGGAGAGAGCAAAAACAAGGAACTAGAAAAAAGTCCGGCTTAGGAGCCAGAGAATGATTCCAAGCCAAGGACAAGGTAGGTAGGTGGGTAGGTAGGTACATACAGGAAGGATGGTTGATTTGGTGCCCGTCCGTCAAGCAAAAAGGAGCAAGTAAAGTGTGCATTGCTGCCAAGGTGTCCGTCGTAACGCCATCCCAATGCTAACTAACGCGAGCAAAAAGCACCCTAGGCAAGGGAGGGGAAAGAAAACCGTCGCTGCTGCCGCTGCTGCGCTTGTTCGCCAAAATGTGAAATAAGAAAAGGACAAGAGAATAAGCTAATCACAGTAATTTCCGCCGTCGCTGCAGTTTGACAAATAATAATATCCGAACACGGCTAAGAAAGCAGTGGGATGCGAGATGATTCATTTCACGTGCTGTGAAATTTTTGATGCCCTGGAGACTCTGCAAACCTTGATAGAATGCAGCCCGCGTCGGTTTAAGAAGGAAGAAGAACAGGAAGCATAAAGATGAGGTAAGGGCAAGTCATCATCATTGGCCGTGAAAAGCGGATACTTGCGTCTTTTGAAACAAGCGAAGGTTGAAACGGAGACATGTAGGAGGATGATTGTCGGAGTGGCAGCTCACGATGATGCGATGATGACGATTTGAGAATGGAAGAAAGGGAGTAGCCCACACCATGCCCACGTGAACTAAGCAATCAGGGGTGGTGGGAAGACAGTAAAGGATGTGGAAAAGCGTTACCGTCCGCAGGGCCAGAGTAAATGGTCGACAACGTATGGGAGGATATCATCGGCCCGATGCGCACAGATTTGCGGCCGGGAGTCCCGTTACTGTGCGACTCTGGGCCCTTGCATTCAGCCGATGTCAAGAGGGTTCGGTTCGGTGTTTTCTTGCATATGCAGGACGAGTCGAAAAAAGCAACCAGGAACGTATTTTCCTTTTCTCTTCTCCTCTTTCCCTTCTGAATTGGCATGAGCCACATTCCATTTTTCCTGATTGTCCGCTGGGTTGCCGCATTACGTGACCAAAAACTTGCCGTCGACAATCTTTTCCCAGTCCCACGAATCTGCATTGCCTTGATCCATGAGATCCCACACCTTGAACACTGCTTCCCGAGTGCAATGGATGTTGCCGAGACTTGAGAACTTTTGCAGCTCGTCGAAAGCGTCCAGTATGGGTAGCCTTTGCTGATGCTCAAAGGCAGCACAAGCTATCAAAAAGACGGGCAATAGGAGCACGCTTTGGGTACCCGAGTCTCTCGGCACCGCTTGTAGATATTCAATGGCGCCGTCGACAGCGTCTTTGAGTTTCTCGTCTGGCTGGGATTCCTTGATGGAGCGGTAGAGATATATCCAGGTGCATTGCCGGTAGAGCATGGCGGTATAATATCGTGGGGAATGAGGCTCTTGGTTAGGGCTCCATTCGTTGATCTGTCGCTCGATATCCAATGCTTGGGCCATGAGAGGGTATGGCACGCTTGGGATCCTACCTTGCTCTCGATTGACCCGCACTTGGGTACGGAGCGAGCTAACTTTGGACAGGATGACAAAGAGGCCATCCACAACTCCGAGAAGTGTTGCGGCATCGGGAGTGCATTGGAGGCATTCTAGTTTGAACTCGTCCGTCATGAGAACGTTCAGGTGGTTGGTGGCCGTGATCGAGTTTGCCACGTCGTGGTAGACCAGGAATTCGACGAGGAAATTCTGAACGTCCTCGTTCGCTGTTGTCTGGAGATTTTTGAGCCAGTATTTGACGGCCTTGATGTGATCGAGATGACGGCGTGTTGTGTCGCCGGCAGCGATTGTTTGTAAAATCATGACGAGACTTGACGCGACGACGGGAGTGTCGACAGATACGTTTGATGTGGATGAACTCTGATCTCTGGCAATGATCTTGACCACGCTCTCTCGTAGTGACTGCACCGCCTTCATCCAGTGGTACTCAGTTCTGATATGGCAGTCGTCCGTGGCGTATTGGTTCAGAGTGAAGTGTGTTCCCGAAAGGTACAACAAGGAGTGCATCAATCCTTCGTGTTCAAAAGCCATCGGTATCAGCAGTTTCGTAAAGGGATTGTTCTCGTCATGCCACAAACTCAGTTTGCAGCTGACGTAGTCAGCAAAATATGAAAAGAATTCGCGGTCGACGTTGTTTTCAACTCCGTTGATGATCAGTGGCAGGTTTGGGGGCTCAAGGTTTCCATGGCGTGCTGGACCAAGTCAGTCCGACGAGGTCCAAGGCCAAAACAACTCGTTGCTTACCCGTATCCCTTTGTTTTCCGCTCTTCCAATATTCTCTGGGTGGGTACCCCTCACAAACGACGTTGTTCTTCTGGCAATGCATACCTTGCTAGCATCAGTATTGACGACTCAGTGGCGTTGTGCATAAACTCACAAGCAGGTTTTGTCTCGTCACACTTTTTCTTTCTTCTTCTGCATGTTATGCAACCAGTCTTTGAGCGGCCCTTTGGTGGTTTTGTTTCCGTTGTTGCCTCGGGAATTGGATGCTTTCGTGGTCTCCCTCGCGGCCGCTTTATAATGGCAGTTGTTGTAGGAGGTGGAGGGACAGGAAATGGAACTGGAGGTACAGCTGGCAGCGGTTCTTTGTCGACATCCTCCTCTTCCTTGATTTCTTCTAGCCTGCAATGCTCCTCCGGAGACGTAAAAGCTTCGCTGGGCGAGGGCCTAGGGGATCCGGTCGAAGATCGTGGAGTCTCAGATGATGACGAGGAACTGAAGCTGGCTCGGTTGGAGGCGCCAAAGGGGAAGTTGTACTGGAGTTCAAGGGAACAGACTTGCGGACCCGGTGCCATTTTTGACGGACTGAAGCGAGATGCAGGTGAAATGACACGCACGGGGGTGGGCGAGACGGCCAGCCAGGAATCAGGAATTGGATAGGACGGCATTCGGAGGGAGTAATGAACAATCGAAGGGACAGCGGAAATGGACTCTATGGATGCATATGCATACGCCGTGGCCCGTAGGTAGATATACGAACTGGTGGGACACGGGGCAAGTACGAGCTGACTGGAGCGTGAGCAGCCTCGTGGTTGACAAGTTTCATGCCCCAGGGGCAGCGGAGGGTAGGACAAGAGTCGAGGCGAAAAGTGAAAAGGGCTGCTTACTGCGACCGGCCTGTGGGCCAGTGATAAATGGGGACAGCAAGCTCTAGAGCGGGGGTCGAGGCCTTAGTCAGCGGGTTGATGTGCTGCTCTTTCGCCTTTCAATGTCGAGGCATCCGGAGAGATATCTGGGCATTGGATGGGGTTTTCGGCGCACAGGTACAGCAGCACGACACGAGTGGGGTAAGGAGAGGAATGGTAGGCACATATAACATTGTCCTCGCCATGTCAGGGATGCATTGAAGCGGCGGCGGGAGATGTCAAAGGTTCAACCCAGCGGTGGCCAGGGTGGAGTTGACTGGGAGGACCTGGAGCGGCGGCAGATAGGCGGCCGCTTGGACGAGGTGATCAATGCACCGCTCGACGTTTTGACAGCGGCTGGCAACGTTGACATGGTGCGAGGGTGCCTTCAGGGGTCCAGGGTCGCGATGCCGTCCTGCTACCCGGCGATGATGCGCAGCGTTGCGCAGCGATGTGGATGCCCAGAGAGCCGCATCCTGTCCGTCGAGACGGGCATGCCCTTGGCTCCAGCCGGCGCTGCTGAAAGTCGCTTCGCATCTTCATCGTCGGCCAGATTCGCTCTCCGGCGTGGCTCTCCCTGCTTGTCAGGCGTGAACGAGATCGACTATCGACCTCTGTCTGTCAGTTTGGCGTTGTCCGAGTGTGATAGGAGTGCAGTCTGCTGACATCACCGGCAACAGCCACTCGGTTGCGTTGCGGCGTCGTACAAACATCATGATGACCCCTCTCGATTCGGCCTGCGCTGTGCCTGAAGTCTTCGGTCGACCTCTCTCCGCTATGGAATCCGTAGCCTTGGACGCATAATTCGGCTTGGCGTGGCGCTGTCTCGAAATAATCCCACGTGTGGCGTCACATGCAGTCCCTCCAACACCATCAAGCTGCACGGATAGTGTCGGCCCATTTGCGACCTGCCTCTTCTTCTGGCCGTCTCTGCATCGCTTGAAACACAACCTAACCATAGCTGTACCATTGCGGCAGTCTTCTCTTCCGGATCAGGTCTGTTTGAGTAACGTCGCATCGAGATGGAGGGCCTCTGCAAGTTCCTGGCATCTTCTCTCCACAAGGAAAAACAGCTCCAGCTCCAACGGCTGGACGTGGCTTGTTGTTGCCAGGGGCGCCTTTGGCCAGTTTTTCGACGGTCATACTTTCTTGGCATCCATGGTCGCGTAGCGTGTTCGGTGCAGAAGACGGAATGCTCTTCACAGTCATTCCCGATGGACTGCCATGAGCGAGTCTGCAGGGCGTCCCGCTCCTTGTTCGCCTCGCTTTCCTTGCCCTTTTCTGCAGCGGTACAAAAACGGCTTGCAGATCCTTCTGCGCGCTCCATCCTCAAATCGGACCCGGCTGTCATCCTAATCAGACAAGCACCCTTGCTATCAGTCATTAGTCGACCGTGATCCGATGCGACGGGCAGCGCGCGAGCGACGTGATTGTCGTGTCCTATGACGCAGCTTTAGGAGTTCGCCGGACCCTTTGGGTTGGGCTTTGGCACATGTCTTGCGGGGATACTCGCCAGCGCAGCATCGCCAATGCGACAGGTCGATTCGGCACCCGGCGCATCGTTATGGCGATCTTTGAGAAAGGCGAATGGTTATCGGCCCCGAATATTGAGCCAATGCTATGCAGACTCATTCCGAGAAGTTGGAAGCAACTCGTTCGGCAATGCGCTATGGCGCAAAAGCCCTGATGAGGATTACTCACACTAGCACAGGTCTGGCGCCACTGGTAGCGTGCTGAAGCCTTTTATTCGCTGGCTGCCAGAGGCCGAAATTGTGCGTAGAGCTACGTGGACTTGCAACAAAGGGTGTCGTCCTCTACATCGTGCCGGAGTTTGCTCCGGCCTATTAGATGCGCAGGAATGCTGCATATTTGAGAGCTTTTTCACCCAATGACGTCCTAGACGGCGACAATTGGCAAACTGCAAGGTAGGATGGGCCGTCTGTACCACATTGGAAATTTTGGACAAAGCGAGAAGCGAAGCATCGATCAAGACAGAATGGGAATCAGATTAGACGGCAATGTAGCAATAAATGAAGGCGGCAGGTGAGCTTGAGCCAGACTTGCAAAAGGAGAGGGATGCATAATGCCGTGTCCTCTGAGAAAGGTTACTCCCGTACCTTGACGTGCGGGAGGATTGTTGCAGCGAAGATCGTCATGAGGAGTGTTCGTAAAAAGTAAAAGAATTTGCCAAGGAGTGTCGTCGGCCACGATAATCTGGGGAAGAAGAGAGGGAAGGGCTACAGAGACCTACTCCTAGGAATGGAGGACGGAGTTCGGATTGATGTACCCGAGCTGACGTAAGGAAGCTAAGCGAGTTTGCATGGTTTGCAGGTACGCACGGATCACTCTGGGAAACGCGAATACGCGACCTGATCGATGCGGCATCGTAGAGCAGCTCCCACAGTCAAACTCAACAACCTCGTGCACGCGTCCGACACCTCGTCCAGCTTCTGCTCCGCCCGACATCAATTCTATCAACGCTGCTATTGATCACCCATGCCATCTGGTGGCTAGGTACCTCTTCTGCGTGAAGGCGCCGGTTTAGCGCTGCGATCATGTTCAACTTCACACCTTTGCTGGGCGCGCAGTCGACGTCACCCGCGTCGCAGTCTCTTCTCGAGCTCGACGGGGGCATCAAGATCCTTGTAGATGTCGGCTGGGATGAGACCTTTGATGTTGAGAAGCTTAAAGAGCTTGAAAGGTGCGAGCGTGGCCGCATTGTCCAAACTTCGAGTCGATTCTGACGCTCCAACGCAGGCAGATACCCACTCTTTCCGTCATTCTTCTCACCCATGCGACCACAGCACACCTCGGAGCATTTGCGCATTGCTGCAAGCATTTTCCTCTGTTCACTCGGATACCCATTTACGCCACGACTCCCGTTATTTCCCTGGGACGTACACTTCTTCAAGATCTCTATGCCTCGACTCCCCTGGCATCTTCAATTGTTCCAGAATCTGCACTGGCCGACTCGGCATACTCATTTCCCTCTTTGCAAGGCGGAAACCACCCAAATATCCTTCTTCAGCCTCCAACCCCCGAGGAAATTGCTGGCTACTTTTCCCTCATTCACCCTCTCAAATACTCCCAACCTCATCAGCCTTTACCATCGCCATTCTCTCCTCCGCTCAATGGCCTCACCATAACAGCGTACAGTGCTGGGCATACTCTGGGCGGAACTATTTGGCATTTGCAGCACGGACTCGAGTCGATTGTCTACGCGGTCGATTGGAACCAGGCAAGAGAGCACGTTTTATCGGGGGCAGCCTGGCTAGGGGGCTCTGGAGCTGGTGGAGCTGAGGTCATTGAACAGCTGCGACGACCTACGGCCATGGTATGCAGCACCAGAGGCGCAGAGCGCGTGGCTCTGGCTGGAGGCAGGCAGAAACGCGACGAGATCCTGCTGGAAATGTTGAAAGATACCATTTCCAAGGGCGGCTCGGTTTTGATTCCATCTGACTCGAGCGCTCGAATGCTCGAACTCGCATATCTCTTGGAGAGCACATGGCAGGCGGATTCCAGTACTTTTGGAACTACGTCTCTATACCTCGCCAGTCGGACATGTGGAGCAACGATGCGCTACACGCGCAGTATGCTTGAGTGGATGGACGAGGGAATCGTCCGTGAATTTGAGGCAGCCAGTGGTGGTCAGGGTCCCGAGGAAAACAAGCGGACGAGAGCACCGCAGGGAATGAACAAGGGTAAAGATGCAAAGGATGATCTGAAAAAACCGACTGCACCTTTCGACTTCAAACACCTGAGATTGTTGGAACGCAAAGCTCAAGTAAATCGAATGCTCGCCGCCGAAGGCCCCAAGGTCATCCTGGCCAGTGACGTCTCACTAGAATGGGGATTCTCAAAAGAGGCTTTGCGTACCTTGGCCGCAGATAGTTGCAATCTGGTGGTGCTCACTGAGCGAGTTTCGCAACTGTCGGCAGGAACGAAGGGACTGGGCAGATTTCTCTGGGAACTCTGGGCCGAGAGGAGTGGCGCGAACAAGACTGCCGATGATGGTGATGATGCCTCGGTGCAAGAAACTGGTATTTCGGCGACTGTCCAGAACGTCGCAGCGACGCCACTCCAAGGGAACGAGATCCCGCTGTATCAGCAGTATTTGGCTCAGCAACGTCAATTACACAATACGATGCAGACTGACGGTGCTGCTTCACTGGAGACATCTGCAGACGTAATTGATGATCGATCATCATCTAGTTCCGAGTCTTCTGACGAGTCTGATGCTGAACACCAAGGAAAGTCTTTAAATATCTCTGCCGCGTTGACTCATTCTCGGCACAAATTGGGCCTCAGCGACGCAGAACTTGGAATCAATATCCTTCTACGACGGAAGCATGTGCATGACTACGACACGCGGGGCAAGAGAGGCAGAGAAAAGATGTTCCCGTACGTCGCAAAGAGACGCCGGAATGATGAGTTTGGCGACCTCATCAGGCCGGAGGAGTACTTGCGCGCTGAGGAACGCGACGAGGTAGACGGTCAGGACATGCGCAACGGCACATTCCAGAGAGAGACTGGTGTTGGTCAGAAGCGCAAGTGGGACGATCAACTCGCAAAAGGAGGCACCGGCAAGCGCCAAATGGCAAACGGCATGACCAAACAGCGCAGAGGACAAGAAAATCTTTCACAAGGAGGTGCACTGCTGGAAGACGATGCTGGCAACGATGAAGGCTCAGAATCTGAGGAAGAGCCTTCTGAAGGTGCTGACAACGGGCCCTCCAAGGTTTTGTTTTCCTCTGAGACTCTGCGTTTGGAGTGCCGCATTGCATTTGTCGACTTTTCTGGACTACACGACAAACGCAGCCTTCAACTTTTGATTCCCCTCATCAGACCGCGCAAACTCATCCTGGTTGCAGGCGAGCAGGACGAAACTCTGGCCCTGGCGTCAGATTGCCGAAAGCTGGCCGAGGCTGCTGCTGTCGATTCTGCGGAAAGCGCCATCGAGGTCTTTACACCCCAAGTTGGCCTCACGGTTGACGCCAGCGTTGATACAAACGCCTGGTCGGTCAAACTCAGCCAAACACTTGTTCGTCGTTTGCGCTGGCAGAATGTCAAAGGCCTGGGCGTTGTGGCCATCACTGGGCGGCTGGACGCGGAACTGCCCAAGAAGGAGGACTTGGCCGACGACAAGGGCAGTGCGAAAAAGAAGGCAAAGGTGGAAAATGCCGATGGCCCAGAGTCCGACGCACCCGCTCAAGACCCGGACAAAGCGTTGGTCAACACAACTCCAGTCCTGGACGTTGTCCCAGTCAGTATGGCTGCTGCCACGCGCTCTGTTGCTCAGCCCCTCCATGTTGGCGACTTGAGACTTGCAGATCTTCGTCGCGTCATGCAGTCGACCGGCTTTGCCGCAGAATTTCGAGGAGAAGGAACTCTGCTCATCAACGGCACCGTTGTGGTCAGGAAGAGCGGCACGGGTAGAATCGAAGTGGAAGGGAGTGGCTTTGGGGCCATGGTACCAGGCACGCAAGACTTCACCTTTTACGCCGTGAAGAGGAAGATTTACGAGGGCCTTGCGGTCGTTGCAGGCGGCTAAATTTCGTAGGAATACACTTTACTTGCTGGCGCCCATGTGGTCAATCTTCAACAATCAATCTTCAGCAAATCAAAAGATTCACTAACTATCAGATTTTGGTGTTGCACGCGTCGTCTCTGCTGGCTACACTTTTCTTTGAAGTTTTCGAACACGTGTCCCGCATGTTGCTCACATGGTCAGCAGGCGGACAGGAGGTAATCTTTTTACCGATACCAATGTCAAGCCGCTGCTCCTGCTTCGTGGCTATGTCGAACTCGCCATACGAGCCACGCCATTCTTTCAATACTCTCGTACCTTCACACTCGATGCGCACAACATGTGCGGCGGGCGTTTTGTTGGCAGTCCCTGGCAACGCTGGCGGCGACCACGTCTGCGCGTCGTTCGCTCAGCCTTGTCACGCATCCCGTTTGGGGAGCGTTGCTCGCCCTTGTCATCCGCAAAAGAGAAAGAAAAACGAGAGGTCATCCACAAGGAAATAATAAGAACAAGTCAGCCATCACCCGCGCCCAAGTCTCCTGGCCTGCTGGCTCCGGTGTCGTTTTACAACTCCAAAGGTAGATATAACAGCTGTCACTTTACGTTCGTCGCCCCTTCTCCTCACTATCAACAGCAGTCTTTGCGTTTCCAACCAAGGCAGAAAACTTCCGCCTCTTGTGTCCAATCGACCTCAAAATTCAACCCCTGAATCTCAGCCCACGCCCCCAATATCCCCGATAACAACCACCATGAACATTCCCCCTTTTGGTTGGCGTGCCAGGGCAGGCTACGAGCCCCCCAACAACTGGCGTCCCTGGGCTGACCCGTACACACACTGCTTCCCGGCACAGCGCAGTCACAGCAACCGCTATCACTTCGACCACGGCGCTGGCCTGTCTCTACCTCTCGCTGCCCCTGTCAGCCACTACGACATTGATGACGTTTACTATGCCGCACGCCACCGCAGGACGACGCATCATCGTCGCCGCCGCGCCCGGTTCTGGGCAGACGACGATGAATACGGGGTGGGATACGTGCCACCTCCCGCTTCTCCCCCGCCTGTGGATGACGAGGCCGAGTTGTCTTCCACCAGCTGCAATGAGGATGGTAAGGAAACAGAACAAGAGCCAGAAAAGCCCCAATTCAAGCCCCAGTCCTCCAAGCCTGCCAAATCTACCAAATCGACCAAGTCTGCCAGGTCCACCATCACCCGCACCACAATCAGCATCCGCAGCAAGAGCAGAAGTAAGAAGGGAAAGGAGAAGGACGCTGCCCCCAAAGCCCCCTCCAGGAAAGAGAAAAAGAAGCCAGAGGCAGAACCCGAACCCGAACCCGAACCCGAACCTAAAGAGGCATCCGCGGCAGAAGAAGACGGCGGAGATGCAGACTCGGACGCAGACCCGCAACAAGAAGGACAAGCTGATGATATGAGTGCCACATCCGCAGACTCCGACTCCGACTCGGTCACCGCATCCAACGCCACCCCAGGCCGCAAAATGCCCGGTGGCCACCGCGCCGGCACCCACGTCCTGCACGGCCAGGCGCACACCAAGCTGCACGTCTTCACCAAGCCGGGGCTCAAGCCGTGGGAGCCGCGCAAGGGCTCCAAGAGCAAGTGCGCCGGCGTTCCCAAGGGCAGTGACGGCAACTTCAGCATCGTCGGCGCCGACGTCGAGTGGACGGTGGAGAAGCTGATGAAGGCCCTCGGCCGCGGCAGCGATCGCTGGGCTATCACTGAGGTTGTCGAGATGGGCGGTAATCGCTGGCAGAAGGGCACATCCGTGGTTTTTGGCAGTGAAATGGCGAAGAGATCCTTGGCCGAGATGGGCTGGAGCGAGCACAGGGGCGACGGTGTAGCGCCGCCGGTTTGGATTGTGCAGCACAGGGCGTGAGGAAAGCGTGTTTATGTGGCTTTGGTGATGCGAATTGAGTGCGTGATCGAGTTCAGCGGACCGCAAACGGTGTGTTCGTTGTTTTCGATTCTTGGTTTTCTGGGACTGGAAGTCCACTGCATTGCGAGTGTACTAAGATTTTCTGGATCCACTGTGTGTTGTCCTTTTGGTTGACTATCTTATCAATCTCTCTCGTCTTTCTCCTTTTCAGAACGATCCTCTACGGTCGGTTCGGGTTGTGGATTTACGGCATTCATCGTACAGGTCGAGACATGGGTTTGGTAGAAAGTTGCATGACACAGGAGTAGCATTTGGTAGACGTGTCAGTATGACTCCAAGATCACCAATTATGATGCTTGGGCGATAACTTGCATGTACGGGAGATGGAGCATTTGTAATTAAATTCCCCGGGACACCAACTCTGCCCAACCACACTTGTCCCTCAAGTGAGGTACTTGAAAGAAATAGTAGAAGACCGATTCAAGGAAATAACAGTAATGCTATTCAAGAAAAAAAAAAAACTGGTAAAATTGATTGCACGCATGTGGTAGGGGGTTACTAAGGCAAGTGCCCTGCAGCATACCTTTCTCAATTCGCCATTTTGGGAGCGAGAGAAACCAGTGGTCGAATAACGCAGGCCACGTGCGTTTGTCCCGTGAGTCCATCAATATTCAGGGCCAGAGAGCGCTCACGCTTTCAGGGGTATAATAACAGCCGCTCTTCTGCTGCACTGTTTCTTTCTCGACGCCAATCCATCGGCACAGTCACAAATGAGGAAGATTATGAAGATATCTTCACTCTGCACCGTTGCTGCTCGACCTCCCAAGCATTGCGAAACTGGGTTGTGGTGCGCCTGGATTCGTCAAAAATTATCACGCCATCGAGCCCCGAAAATCTCCAACCCAAAGAGACTCATAAATTGCCGCCGCGAACGTCGACTCTGAGATTACACAGCCACCATTTTTTACATAGCAGAGAGACACTGCACGAACTCGCTGGCTTTGCAAAGAGTAGGACACGCACAAACAGTTTGTTGCCGGAAAGATCTGTCCGCCGGTAGACGCCACAGTGGTGTTGCGATCTATCATCCAGGAGGATGTCCTTGGTTCGCCATAGAGCTACACGTTAAAATAACTCGTCCTCATCGATCCTCTCATGACCAAAGGCGGCGAAGCCGGCAGCTGATAGACGTACCAGAATCACTGGACCACTTCCGTCGTCACTCCCCTTTCAGAGCACCAAATGACCTACTCGCCGCATTACCAGCGCAAAGACCAAGTAATTCGAGTATTTATGCCGTCCTCGCGCTCCTTCAATCTGCTTGACAGGCAGTTCTTGCACATCCCTTCGACCCAAAAAGAAAGAAGACTGCATCGTCGCCCAAAAGCGCATTCAATACTGGTGTCTCTGGCGGCAGGGGCGTGATTTGCTGTCGCAGATAGGATTTCGCCAAGTAGCAGATAGGTATGGCGTCTGTCTTCACAATCAACGACATCAAATCCCGTCGTTGCGACCTGTTGATGAGCCTCGCTCTTCTGTCACGACGCTTCAACTCAGAAGTTCTTGGTCTCCACCCATTCTCTCAGATCTTCTGTCTTAGTTACACCGAGAATCAATATCTAACGCTTCCCATGCGGGAGTCTGGCCGCAGGCTGCTCAGCCATGCATTGCTTGGTCATAGCACGTAGAACAAGCCAGCCAAGAGGTCAATGCGATATCGTCAGTCGACCGCGAAGGGTGGGAGACAGAGGTCTTCAAGTCAACGGACGGGGCGTTCAAATTGTGAAGTGCGAGGAGGCAGGTGCAAATCAAGCATGCGGTCACCTGCCAGCCATGATGCCCTAGTCCATGTCTACCAAATCCCAGGTATTAAAAAGTCTGCGCTTCTTTCTTACTGCAGTCTTTTCCATTACCATTTTGCAACCTGGTCAACCAGTACTAGACCAATGAATGAATAGAAAGCCTCAGGTGCTGAGTACTCGCTCCTGGGAGCTCCTGCTGCATGTTTAAAATTGTGGCTCTCGGGTAAACCGTGGATGGTTGGAGTATTCGTCGAAGAAGGCACTTAATTGCGTTTTGGTTCTTGCCCAGAGGATACGATCACTACCTAGAGTGAGTCTCGACTTTCCTTGTTTTCCTTTTTTTTTTTTTTTTTTTTTGGATCTGTGTAGCTTCGTCGATTCGCAGTGCTGCGAAAGAGCATCAACACACTGAAGCCCAATCTAAAGACCTCGCGATGAGGACAGAGCCGCCAGAAAGTCGCCGCGATAAGCAAAAGACGGTGATGGTTCGCAAATACCGGGCACCACAGCAGTGTCCAGTCCGTATTCATGGAGTTCCAGCCAGAGCAGAGGTCACATCCATGCGCGTGAATTCGACATGCCCAGTTGTCTGCTCCAGGATGGAGTTCTGCGGGAGGAAAGCCTACAGACATGACGCGCATTATTCATACCGCTGTTGAATGGACTTGCAAGTCCATGTGGTGATAGCAATCAGCTGAGGAGGGCCTTCTTCTCGTGATTGCCCTGATTTGAGCGCTATGGCCAGACTGGGCGAGCGGATTGGTCACTTGGCTACCCAAGCCGATGGCACGTCGATAATGGCAAGTCATGATTATGTGGAAAACATGGCGGCTTTGGCGTCACCACGACCAAGCCGCATGCAAAGATAGAAAGTACCTTCTCCCCTGTACAAAAACCCCCTGAGCCCCTGAGCCCCTGAAA
>JAIFKG010001458.1:0-59751 GCA_020351975.1 Phyllosticta ampelicida
ATCAAAGAATACAACCATAAAATATCTACCCGCCTCCTCCTGCCGTCCTCGACAGCACACTCGACCCGAAAACCTGCCACCCCGGCTCTGCTCTGCCCTGTTCAGCCCTCGTATTTTGGCATTTTGTCGCTCCTCGACAAAGGCCGACCGAGCGAGGCGCTGACGCGCGTCTGGTGAGTTTTCGGCGGCTGCCGCCATGCCTCCCTGCCCCGGGGCGTCGTTCTCACCCGGCCGTTCGGGAACGGGGATGGGGACGGGGACTCTGCCGTGCTGGTAGGGCAGCCGGGCTCGGCGTGTCGATGGTTGTTTCGTGCAGGCAGGTCGGTAGGTAGGCAGGCAGGCAGGCAGGCAGGCGAATAAGCTGGCGGACGGGCTAGAGCAGCAGAGCTTGAATTGACGATAGTTGGGCGGTCGAATGCAAAGACTTGACAAGATGTACAGCGTGGAGCATGAAAGGACCTGTCTCATCTCTTGCGGTGTCATCGTGATGCACATATATAAGAGAATATGTTTTGAAAGATCAAGTATCCGAAGTCACCAAATGTTTTTTTTTATCTACCGACGAATCCAACTAAACTAATCAACATATTCATCCGTTCGTCGTCATTCAAAACATATGTGCATCTGAGGCGCCATGCGCCTGTCCAACCATCTGGCTACGTCTTCGGTCTATGTACATAAATTATAAACAGTTGGGGTGGGGAAAGAGGAAGAGAAAAAGAGAAGGGGAACCAAGACGCGCCTACGCTCATGCCCGCGGGTATACAACGCCGATACGCATCTGCCCATGCAACGTTTCATCCGTTGTTAATCGAAGTACGTCTTTCTAGTTGGCCAACCAAAGAAGACAAAACGAAGACCACCACTACTTCCTGCCCGCCGTCTTGGCGCCCACTGAGCTCGTTCGCGACCGGGTCGGCTTGAAGCTCTCGTGCGTGTTGACGCGGTCAATGTCGTAGGGGCTCTGATCGTACGTCACCACTGCTGCACGCGTGCTTCTTTGACTGTCGCCGCTGCGCATCTTGCGCAACTCGCTGTAGCTCCGATTGTGCGCCATCTCCTGCTGCTTCTCCTTCTCGCTCTTGATGGTGGCGAAGCGGCCGGCCGCCTCGGGCTGGTGCACTGCGGAGTCGTACGAGAAGTCGACGGCTTCGGCTTCGGCCTCTGCCTCGTGCTCCTTGAAGGCGGCGTCGTCTTCGCCTGACAGCGAATGCTTGCGTGAGAGCGAGTCGTCGCCCGTCGCCGGCGCCGTGACGTCTTCGTGGGCTGAGTCCGTGTCTTGCTCCACATTTTCGGCGCGCAGATCAGCGAGGAAGGCAGCGGACTCGGCGGCGAATTTGCAGCGCTTGCGAACGGACGCGCCGTACTTGTAAAAGAGAAAGGGAAAAGGCACGCAGGCAAGCGCAAGGAAGGCCGGGACGCTGGACGCCCAGTGGATGCCGAGGGCGGAGTACATATAAGAGGTGAAGAGGGGAAAGGCGGCACCAAAGAGCGACCGCAGCACGGCGTTGGCGGCGAGGACCGAAGCGGCGAAGATGGTGTAGGCGTCGATGAGATAATTCATGATGGCTGTGGCGCGTGTTAGTCGCAGGGTCTCAAGAGGCTTGGCTGAGGTCATCCGGCAAAAACCCTAACGCCAAACCTAATCACAACGTAGATCGGGTTACTTACAGAGAAACACCAGAACCATGCCGAATCCAAACGGAGCGCCGGCGGAAATACTGGCCATCCAGTGGATATCGGCATAGTTGGTCCACGCAAACCAAAACAGTCCGATCGGGACAGCAAAAGCGCCAACTAAGCAAGGCGGCAGACGAGCTTCCGGAGGCGCGTAGCCAGATGGGTCATTTGCTGCGACTTTGTTGTAGCGCTTGTTGTCCCAGAGGGAGTATAAGAGACTGAAAATCATGCCGACGGCAACACCGAGGAAGGATAGACCGCCGATGCCTTGCGACCAACCCCTGACTTCCTGGTAGACGATAGGGAAAGCGGCGAAGAGCATGTATAGGGTGCCGTAAATGATGGCCATGTAAACAGACAGGAGGAGGACGATGGGCTCTCGGAAGAGCAGAATCCAGGGGCGGGATAGGGCAGTCTTGAAAGCTTCCGTCAAGGTGATTTGGCCTTGCTCGTGGTCTGCCTTGCTCTTGTAGACCTTACCCGTCATCTTGGTCAAAGTCGCAGCCCTCTTGCGGAGGAGGACTGGCGCGTATGTCTCGGGAACGATCAAGCTGCAAGCGATCCAGACAACTCCGGTAAAGATGGCCATGACGCCCTCGATCCAGCGCCAGCCAATGGACTCGCCGACGAAGCCGCCCACAATAGGACCGATGACGGGACCCAGGAAGGGCATGACGGCAAAAACGGACAGGGCGAGACCACGCTCAGAGGCCGGGAAGCAGTCGGCGACGACACCGCCGGCATTTGTGAGGGGCGAGGATCCAAAGGCACCAGCGAAGAAGCGGAGAATGATGAGAGACTGAGTGTTCTGGGATCCGGCGGCGCCAGCATTGAAAAAGGTGAGCAAGGCGTAAGTTCCAAAGAAGAGAATCTGGCGACCAAACAATTCTGGGGACGTTAGCACGTGCAATAGCTGGGGAGTTGTTTCTTTGGCACCAACCGCTACAAGGGGCCCATACAAGAGGGCCAATTGCGAAGCCGAGGACGAAGATAGAGACACCCAGAGTGGCGACCTCTTTTCCAACATCGAACTGCAACATCATCTCCTTGACACCGCCCGAGTATGCGGACGAGACAAAGGCGACGGCAAGAGTGGCAATGGCGACGGAGATGCACACGGTCCACTTGATTGATTGCGACCACAACATGGGGTTTCTGGGATCATGCTCGATCCAAGTGACAATATAGGGATTCTCCTCGGTGCCGGCGCCGTCATAGTGGGCATTGCGAATGTCGTCCGTCACGATGCCTTGATCCAAGACTTGCTTGAGCCAGGGGATTGATGCGGGCCGTCCCGACTCGACGTCCTTGGATTCGTTCCCCATGGTCAAGGCGTGGCGCCGAGACAAGGGTGGAAGGGATCAAGGGGAGGACGACAAAGAAATAAAGGAAGATCGACGAGAGAGAAGAAGAAGCGAGAGGTGGTGGCCAAGGTGTGAGAAGGCGAGGAGAAGAGAGGAGAGGAGAGGAGAGACGACAGGAGGCGGGACGTCGAGGTAGTAAGTAGTCGGGGGATCTTTAAAGACGGACAACGGATTAGGAGGACGGGCATAAGAGTCTGGTGCGTCATAGCGTGGGAGGGAGATGTGAGAGCCCAAGAGAGACGCAGACGCAGACGCAGACACAGACACAGACAGAAAGGGATCTCGTAGAGCCGACGGGCCTTGTGCAAGAATAATGAATAATGAATAATGAATAATAAACAATACGCCGCTGCCGTATACGACCACACGGTAACCTATCACTACTTCGGGCTTGGCGCCGTCCGCCCGGCTGCTCGGCTACTCGGTGCCGCCTACCGACCGCCCCGTGCAAGTCCGCCCGTCACCGTGTGTCCTCAATGCTGCCCTCTCACTCGCTGTATACTATACACACTACACATTCTCTCAAGCCATCACCACCTCATCACCGCATCACCGCACCACCGCACCTCCGCCTGTCAGCCCGTCAGCACTCAATCACCTCCATGGCATCATCTACGCCTCTCTACTGCCTAACCTGACCCTATCCACCACCACGCCACGTCCCATCTGCGGCCCCCAGCACCATGCCTCGGTTACCGAAGGTTCCCCCCCCCTCTCCCAAACAAAGTCGCCCTCTTCTCCTCCCTCTTCCTCTCTCGGCCTCATTTGAAGCTTCCATCACGCTCGTCCCTGGAGCTCCTGGAAATTCGGTTGCTCTCGGCCACGACTGCCCTTCAACGTGGTGGGTCGACCAGCAGAACCCATTGGCCCTCTCGGCCGTAGCCTGCACCCACGGACGGACATTGGTTCTCCGCCTCTACAGCCCTCTCAAATCTCCAACACGTTGGCCTGCGATATGGATGCACACAACCGGGGCTGCGGCAACTCCGGTGCCGAGGCATAAATGAAACGGCGAACGCATCGCATGGGCCCTTCCTTGTGCATATTGCCGTACTGCTGGCACCGCCATCCAGGCCTCCCGACCACCCCGAACCCGATTTCTGCTGGTGCTGTAGCTGGTGCTGGTGGTGCTGCCGCTGCTTCATTACTGGACATGACTCCTGCTAAAATGCGCGGACTGCGGACGGACTGGCCTAACTGCTCCCCGAGTCGGTGGCAGCCAAATCCCTCGTTCTGATTCGAAATCTCCTGGAAGCGCATGACGACTGCCATCGTATCCTGCCTTTCTCTCTGCGTGTCACAACTTGCGACACCATTTCTCAGCCGGCCGCTTTGCGTCCACCTGCCCGCATGCCCGTCGCTAAGGACGAAAAGGTAGGGTCCATGCTCCACCATCTAGGACACTGCATCAACCTCGAGACGCTGCTGGCAGGTACCCCACTCGACGCACACCACTTGCGCGAAATCGGCTTGTCTCTGCACAGCTGTGACGCTCCTCGCCGAAGATGGATCCAACAGACCCACATATACCCTCTCTTCCTCTCTCTCCCTTCTTCTCTCTCTCTTCTCTCTCTCTTCGCCGCCAGTCTTTGCCGCCCACGGCACATGCCTCGAAGGTCAGGGGCGAAGTTGATGTCTTGCCGCTGCCGCTGTTGCAGCTCCCCTTTCCATCCCAATTATCCATCAGCAACTTCCAACCACGCTCCACCTCTTGCCACTCTATGTGTGTTTTTCTCTCTTCCTGTCCCTCTTTACTCTTCTTGCACGCCGCGCTGCCGCTTCCTAAAATCCCTCCACCTTGCTCAGCAAACGCGCGCTCCGGATCAATTCACTTGTCCATCAAACTCAGCTTTGAGTCTACGGCGTCGGCGTTGGCGTCGGCGCCGGGTTCACAGCCTGCATCACCCATATTTACGGGCATACAAGCTGTAGGTTCCTATGCAGGTGGATAGACAGCACATAGACAGGCAGTCAGTCAGTTAGTCAGTCAGACGGTGGGTGTGACGGAAGTGTGCGAAGTCTATAACCACACTGCGCACGCAATTTTGGACGGGCCATGTGTGGGAGCGAGGGCGAGGGCGTTGTGATGATGGGGTCAAGTACCTAGATAGGCAGGTAGAACAGATGACGCCAACGAGGCATCTGGCAACCCGCGTCGACCTTGACCAGCGTCAGCACCAGTGCCGCTGAGCCTTTCCACTCGCACAAGGCCACCCACGGCACATGGCACGCAGCACGCATATCTGCTTCTCTCAGCTCCCACGCCAAACTTCTATTTGCATTCTGCATCTGTCCGCTGTCTCTGCGCTCTGTTTGGCACCGCATGCAAGTGTTAGCTCTGCCCCATGGCCAGTTGTCAGTCGCCAATTGCCGATGCCGATGCCGATCAGCACCCTCGAGTCGATCATCGACTTCGCCATTTCCGATTTCCCATTCGTCGATGTTCCTGCATCGCCGTACCAGCCCGTCGTCCCGCCTGCCTCGCGGTGGGAGGGCTATCTGTCGCGCCCCTGGTCCGCACACGCTTTTGGTGTTGCGGCCGGGGGGCATCTCCATCTTCTGTTGGTGAAGCGCGCGTCGTGTGCGTCGTTCGTTTGGAGCGACGCGGTTCGAATGTGTCGCTGTCCGGCGCTCGCTTCGTGTAGTCGCACAGAGAGGCAAGGCATGGATGGTTTCCAGGAATGCTGCCTTCAGGGAGGAGCAGGGTGCGCGCCGTCGGTGTTGTTGGGTGCCGAACCGTCTTTGTCAGGGGCATGCTGTGCACGCCGGCTGCTCCCTCGTTGTCCTGAGCCGTAGGCGACGAGGCGGCGGCTCTTCTAGCCTCTTCTAGGCTCTTGTTACTTTCCTGCGGTGCTGTGTCCTCTTCATTCTTTCCATCACTTCCTCGAAAGCGCAAGAACCCCTCCGCATGTCCCCCGCAAGCGAACTGAGTGAACCACTGACAATGGAGCGCTGCGCTCGCGGTTAATCGTTTCAATGGCTCGTACTCCAACATGCCGGGTAGTGGAAACGAACGACCTAGCGCAGTCTCTCGCCCTTCCTGGTAAAGAGTCTCGAGGCTTTTGCACTCTTCGTTCCCCCCTTTCGTTTTCCCGGCCCATCTGCCTCAGGAGCAAGCTCAGTGGTCTCTTATCGGCCCCCGGTCCTTGAACTGGCACTGGCGAACATCATGTCCCAACCGTCATTTCGCGACCGCCAGCTTTCTGGAGGGCCAAAGGCTTCGATAGGTTCCACAACAACCTCGTCAAGAAACGGCCGGATGCATTCAATCAGAGGGCGCTAGTTGACAAGATTTCGTACATGGTCATTGCGCGAGTCTAGGCATCAGCGGCAGGCCCCATGTCACTCTCGAAACAGTGAGATATCTGGAGGGGCAAATTTCAGCGGCGTGCAAAGCTTTTTTCAGCCTTCGGATACGAACCATGATTGGCCGAAAGTGAATATGACAATTTTGGTGTCTGCAGGGGCGTCTTCAGGATGCATCCCTATCATACCCGAGGAAATGCAGTATTCGGGGGCTTCTAGACGATGTGAATGCCCGGCGTAGCGCTCCACTGGCGGTTGCTCGGGTGTTCAGGAGCTTGATCCCCTCTGCCTCGTGTAGTATTCGAGGTCCTCTGGCTGGTACAGAGTGATTCCGGCATGAAAATCTACCATCATAATTAACCTTGGAACTTAATGGAACTTTGGATTAGGTTTGAACTCACCACCGTGCACCACACCACGTAAATTGATGAACTCAAGAGCGGATGGTGTGTTGCTGAAGATCCCTTGCAAGCCAGGCAGCAGAGTAGACGCCAAATCCCAGTTTGTGGATCAGTTTGTGACGATAGTTGAACATGTCTCCAGAAGAGTAGGACGATGACCACCCGAGCAGTAGCCGTCAAGATTTCAACGTGCTCGTGCCACTGGAATTGGGGCCCTTTGGGTGCCGGAGGATTGTTTTGCGAAGCCGTGGACGAATTTCCTTGGCGGTCTGATGGCGGTCATGCAGAAGATAATTGAAAGTGTCCAGCTATCGCAGTAAAGATGAAGGGGGGAGAAGAAGGCGAGATTGTTTGTCAATCGTTAGAAGCTGTGCAGGCAGCGCATGTTGAGTAGGTGGGGCGTGTGGGTGTGGAGCAGAGGCGGGTGTGGCGTGCAGGTGGGGCGGCTCTGCGGGTAAGGCTGTGAGGCAAAGGAGGATGATGCGGGAGGGCCCCTGAAGCGAGAGGGGTATTTGTAGGCTTTCGAAATGGATGACTCAGCCGCCCATCCACAGCCACACTACTACCAGTGGCTGTGAGTCGAGAAAGTCGTGCCGTCGTGACTTTGCTCGTTGCTTTTCAGTGCCAGCGCACGCCCGCGCGCCATGGGCTGGACGGAAGCAAGGGACAGGAAGAAACACACAACGACGGGGAAGGGACGGACACATACGAAACAGAATACATATGCATTGAGTTATCCAGCCAGCTGACGTTAGGCTCGGCTGGCTGCATCGTTTGTGTTGTGTCTGAACGCCATCAGACGAAAGACAAAGGCACGGAAGGGACACGAGAACAGAAGAACGGTAGACAGGAAGGGGTTGTTGTTAGAAGGAGGAGAAGAAGCAGAAAAAGGAGGAGAAGGAGAAGAAGGAGAAGGAGTAGGAGGAGAAGAAGGTGAAGAAGGAGAAGGAGTAGGAGGAGTAGGAGGAGTAGGAGGAGTAGGAGGAGTAGGAGGAGTAGGAGTAGGAGTAGGAAGAGTAGGAGGAGAAGAAGAATAAGAAGAGGAAGAAGAAGCAGAAAAGGTAGGCGTAGGTGAGTTAGAAATAAGGCCGCATGGGGGAAGTAGTCGAGACAACGATTGAAAACAAACTGAAAATTCAAAAACTTCATGATGCCTCTTTATCCATTGCCTAATAATGGTCAGTCTCTCTGCTCCAATGCCCCGCCATTTTATTTTCCCGAGTTATCCAGATCAGAGTTTTCATTCGTGGATCGCCTTTCCTTCGATTCTTCCCGCATCGCCATTCATTGATCAAAGAAGAAGCCAAGCAACCAGTTCCTATCTTACGACACGACAGGCTGGGGCGGCCCCTGCTGTCCCTGGCCCTGCGGAGCCGGCTGCGGCGTCGCGCTTGTCTGCCGCTGTTGAGCCTGCGCCTGCGCATGCGCCTGATGCATCTGCCCGTGACGCGTCAAGTTCTGCGTGTACGCCGCCATGGTCGCCTGGTAGCTCATGTTGGAGCTGGAGTTGTACGAGGTGGGCTGGCCGTTGCCGTACGGACCGCCCGGCGTACCACCGTAGTACGAGCCAGGGCGGCCGGGCTGCTGCTGCTGCTGTTGGGCCGTAGCTTGATGGGCACCGGGTGTGGCATACGCGTGTGGCGGGGCGGCTGACGGTGGACGCTGTCCGTAGGGAGTCTGAGGGCCGCCGGCTGTGGGCGCGAGTGGGTTCTGCTTTAGGGGGCTGCTGCTGTTGCGAACGTGCGGGCTTCCGGTTGCGGTGTAGTTGAAGGCTGGCGCATGGCTTTGGGTGCGCGGTGGATAGCCCGGCGGGGGTCCCATTCCGTACATCGATGGCGGGCGCTGTCCATATTGCATCGAAATGGGGGTTTGGTATGACGGGGCGGCAGCGCCATAGGAAGGAGAAGCGCGAACAGGGGTTTGTTGAGAGTATGCAGCTGGGTAGCCTGGCCTCGGTGCAGTCGCCGGATAACCACCTGGGGTCTGGTAGCTCGGTCCTGTCCGAGTGGGATATTGATGAATCGAGGGTGAGCGAACAGCTGCCGGCTGTGGTGTGTAGTACGAATGTGGAGCTCCGACGGGTCGGCCCGCGTATTGGGGCCCAGGGGGAGGGCGTCCGCCGTAATGCTGGGGAGAGGGTGCATATCCTTGCACCGGAGCATGTGGACGGCCTGCCATGGTAGGATTGACGGTACCAGCACCAATGGCTGCGGTCTTGGCCAGCTTGGATACCTGATCTTCCTCCAACACGCCCCTGTAATCTTTGGTCCTGATGACAAGCTTTTTGGAAATGTTCAGGTCTTCAAGCTGGTCGCCGTTGAGTTTTGCAAGCGCAAATGGAGGCAGACTCGATACCATCATGGCGAGTTGGCTCTTGAGCAGGTTGTACACGTCCACTTCCTCCGAAGAAGGCGTCGAGGGGCGCACCGAGTCTTGCGCGGCCGGTGTCCGCGATGACGGAGCCAGCGTACTGAGCCGGATTCGCTGGTATGAGTGAAGAGTCTCGAGAAGTTCGTTGATGTCGTTGAGAATCTCGTCAACCTCGCGTTCTTTATTCTCCCGGTCCACCTTCTCTGAGACGTTAAGCTCCTCTGGCTCGAAGGACTCGACCGCCTGTTTGAATGTTTCGTCTTCGTCAGAGCCCGGCGTCGGTTCTCCGTTGACAGCATCGCCGGCCTGCGCGTTGACCAGCGCAGGGTCAATGGCGAAACTTTGTTGGAACCTCTTCTCTCCAACCTTTTGCCACCAGACGCGATTCTTGGTCTCCTCGGGCACCACTGCGATACCGTCATCGCGAGTCGGGGCGAAGCTGGAGTAGACGCTTCTAAAAAGGGCGTCCGCCTTTGCTCTCTCGAGGGCAGCAATTTCTTCCTCCGACTTGGGGGGATTGACTTCACCCGTGCTCAAAGCGCGATCTCGTTGCTTCCGCTTTGCTGAAGGCGATGACGGCTCCTTGGGCGGATCGACTCCACCGTAGCCAAGCCAGTCTCCAGCGCTTAGCTTTTGGCTCGAATACGTCGATCCACGGCGACTCATCCTTGCAAGCGAATCCTGAGGGGCCCACACCACCGTGTTTCCTCGCGTACTAGTTTGACTCTGGGGAATGGGCGGCTTGAGCTCTCGAAACTTGGGAGGTGGGCCGAAAATCTCTCCAAAGGTCGGCCCCTTGGTGTTGCCGCCAATGGCATCTTCAGTGTGCACTGGAACGACCTTGGTCGCGGATAGCATGCTTGGGAGGTTGTTTTCATCCAAAGGCAGAACGACATCGACCGAAGTATCGAGCCCGTTGTCATCTTGGTGGACCCTGACCGGCTTCTGTAAACTGGTGAAAAGCTGTTTGTTGCCCCCGGCCGACGTGAAAAGCGTCAAAACGGATCGCGCGCCCGTCGAGTTGTCGTCCATCTCATCTTCGGGCTCCACCTTGATTTCGACGCCATTTGTGGCATTTTTCTCATCGTCTGCCGTGCCATGGGCGCGTTCCTGGGTCTTGTTCGGCTCTGACGCGAGGGATGATTCTCTGATGACAAGGTTCTTGAGGACTTTTTTGAAAGCCAGTATGCCCGTCAAAAGGTTGGCGTCGACGTCGGAGTTCGAGTGGTGGGCAGCGATGGAGCTTGAAAGCTGAGCGCAGACGGCATCAACATCGTGGACGAGTTCATCGAGGGATGCGTACGACTCGGATGTGGCCTTGTCTGCGACGGTGGATGGAGCGGGTGCGGCCTGGCTGAGCTTTGCGCGTTTCGAGTTGGGTTCTGCGCAGTTGCTGGGAATGGCATAGTTGAGGATGGACGGCGTGGTGTCGTAGCTAAGAGTGGTGGTTAGTACAGGTATCTGGGTAGTGGTCAAGCACACGCGCAGAGGATGGATGGGGCGCGCAAACCTCTTCAGTATCTCGATGAAATCTTCGACCAGGGCTTTGAGAGACCGGGGCGGGCGCGGCGGGGGCCTCTGGTCGCGTTGCGGAAGCGCGTCTTCGCCATTTGGTGAACGCTTTCGTTTTGCGGGAGAGGGCGAAGTCGCGGAATGAGGTTGGGATTGGGCGTCGGGCTGCGGCGGCGTAAGGGCGCCATTTTGTTGCGACATTGCCTCGATGTCAATAACGGGGAGACGCTGAGAGCTGTTGTGGGTCACCGTTGGTGTGGGTGAAGTCGTCGCGCTGCGGGTGATGGTGCGGGCATTCAGAGGCCGTCGGGTGGGTGTCGATGCGACCAGCGACCAACGACCAGCGACACAACGGCAGGGCCAAGGCTTCTGCCGAGGTAGATCCGAGATAAGATACAGCTGACTAAGATCGGTGCTTGTCTCACGCACAACCACGACGCTCGAACGTGATAACTCCCTACGACCACGACCTTGACTTCGAAACCTTGCACGCCTCTGTGGCCGCTCTCTCCTGGTCGCGTTGCATACCGGGTGTGCCCTCGTGCCACGACTGTCTCCCCCACACTTGGGCTGTCTCTGCTCATCACGGACCAACACCACCAACCTACCACAGCTCGACCATATCTGTTCTCTCGGTCCTTCTCCACACCGTCAATTCCCCCGCATCTACTGCCGCCGAGCTCTCCATGCTCTCTCCGAATGGCTCTGTGAATGCCCATCCATCTTTTCCCTCACGGGTCACGCAGGTCCTGCTCTAGATGTGCCGAATTCGCCGTCAGAGCTCCTCTATCGCGCGCCGCCCTCAAGCCAAAGGCAAGCTCACGCCATCTCGCTGACCTCATGAAGCTCGAAGCTGACGCTCACAAGGCACCAGCGCGCCATTGGAATTCTCGCGACAGACGCGAATTTTGCCAATGGCCTCCTCGACTGGCCTTTCGAGCCACCCACTCGCGTCAAGATGCCCAGAGCTTGGGCAAAGATCGGACACGCTGCACGTCGGCCAAGGAACGCGTCAGGGCGCATATTCGATTTCCAAATCATCAGCCTGGCAGCATTGCGCTCCGCGGACTCGGCGCAAAAGCCCTCGAAAACGTACACATCAGGAAACCAAGCCCGTCTGAATATCTGACCGAGGCACTTCGAAAAGCGGATCAACTGCATGCTGTACCTCCAGCCTTTAACACCAAGACTGACTTGAGCTACGTCAGCCACGCCTCAAAGCGCAGCAAAAAAGACCCTACCATTGTCCTCCACCCCACGCCCAGGCCTTCTATGCAATACTTTGTAGCGCAATACGTTGAGGCACTCTCGGACATGACTTGTGGAAAAGCTGAGGCTTTTCCTGCGGTTCCTCAAAGTGTCAGGTCGTGGGTGCTTTCCAAGGGCTACGCGTGGGAGGACTTGGAGCTCTGGGCCAAAATCTTGGTCGCGGAATCGAGCGACGATGCCGTGTCGATGCTGCGCAGAGGTCATGCCAAAGGGCCAACACCTATATGGGTCGTGTTATTTTTGTTGAAACGGGAGCGATTGACCTTGGGTGCTTTTCGGCATTTGTTCCGGTTTACCCTCCGTCAAGTAGGGCTTGTTGGTACCCCAGACTCCCGCCATCAATCTCATGCCGCGTTGGAAATTGACGAAAAGACCATTCTCCTGCTCTTTATCCGTTTTTTGCGGCATGCTCGAATTTTGCTTCCTTCGGCCATTGTGCCATTGACGAAGCTTGTCACCACCAAAATCAACCCTCGAAACTTAGGCACTCGTCAATGCGAGGTTCCTCCTGACCAAATCAAAGAGGAAAGGATGATTGACAGAAGGACAAAACTGGCCAACATTTACAACAAGGTGCTCAAACTACTTTCAGTGCCAGCAACGCCAAACCCTTATGCATCTGCAGTGTATCAAGAAAGAGCTCAGTTCGAGGTTTTGCGTCGCATCGCAGAGTATGAGCCCCCTATTCCCATTACAGAAGATGGATATAGAGCCCTGGTCCGGATTCAGCTGGCGCATGTCAAGACGGACAAGGATCGCCTTTGGGCGTCTCTAAAGTCCAAAGCATGGCCTCCCTGGAAAGAAGATCGCACGGCCATGGATGAAGATATTCTCCACGATGAAGCCATTTCACGGGCCGGTCAGCTGCTGCGCAAAATATGGGAAGCTGGCTATCCTCCAACAGAGGCGGATCAAGCCGCCACGATTTTGACCGGCTGGGACTTGGATGAAAGCCCCACGATTCAAACGCGAACCATCCACTATCCAACGGCAAGCGGAAACGGAAGCAAATTTCCTTCACCCCAAAAGGTTCTCGATCCTGCCATCTGGGCAGCTCGAGTGAGGAGTACAAGAACACTCGAAGAAGCCTGGGCGTGCTTCCTTGCCTATGATTCATCCGGGAGCCCGCAAGATCAGCAGGTTTACTTGGTCATGTTCGAAAAGATCGTTGCAGATCGCCGGCGCCAGAGGAGACAGAATCGCCGCAATGACGTTCGAGATCTCGACGTGCCAGTCTACGGTCCAGGGTGGAAAGAGCCCCTCCCTGGAGACTCGCCAGATGTCTGGCCTGTTCCAAAATCTCATCGGGAGCGCATCGACCCAACACTCGAGTTACCTAGCACCAAAGACTTGCTTGATCGAATGCTATCCAAGGAAATCAACCCAACCGGACGCTGCCTCGAATTCCTGGTGGAGTCGGCCGCTAATTACACTGAAGCAGCGTACATCATTACGCAAGTTTTCAAATCCAGCCCGACGGCGCAGTCGCTTTTGAAGAAGGAAATCACGCCAGGTGAAGCAGAGACAATACCCCGGTCAATTTTCAGAGCATACATCTTGCTGCTGACGAGGCTGTGGCACCAACCCATCCCGTTCCGTCCCAGGCACCGAAACCAGGCCCAGCAACCACTCTTGCTCCACCGAGCTTTGGACTTGTTGAGCCTTAAGAAGTCAAACGACCGCCATTGTTGGAACTCGTTGTTGATTGCACTTTCACAGTACGGCTTGCAAAAGTTGAACGACACAACAACTGGCATCATGCGGGACGCCATCGGGACAATGAAGAAGCTCGAAGTCGACCTCGACCAAGAAGGCTTCGGGATCATCTGCAAGGCCTTTTCAATGCGCACAACTGAGCGCGAAAACGGCATCAAAGCACGCCACTACAGTCTTTGCAAACACATCAACGCGGACGCCCTTCTCGCTTCAATTCGCGAAATCCAGCACGACTGGGACGACCACCTCGCACACTGCAGCGCCGACTCTCGCTACCTGCGCTCGCTCTTCAACCACCTCGTCGGCGCTGAACCGCACAAGACCAACGAGGCTCTCTCCGGCCTGCAGATCCCCATCCCGCATATCATGCACCGGTACGTGCGCGCGCTGGGTATCATGTACGACTTTGAGGGCCTCCTCAGCGTCGCCGAGTTTTTCAAGCAGAACGCTGCCATCCTCGCCTTCAATACCAATTACTCGACCAACGGCCCCGCGCGCCTCCGCGCCGCCGTCGTGGCGCTCCGCGTCCATCTCGAGTTTCGCCCGTGGCTGCGCTATGGCAGGAGCAGCAATGGCAGTGCCTCGACTGAGATGCTTTGGAGCAACGGCAACGGCAGCACGAGCAGCGGTAGCGATCCCTCCAAGAGTTATAGATGGGACTTGCACACGGCCACTTCCAGCCACTTCTTTGACTCCAACATATCCTCGCCAGAAAACAACGTAATGCTCGCCGTCCCGCGCCACTCAGACGAGCAGGTGGTCCTGGCGCGCCGCAAGCTGGACGATCCGGTCGCCCGCGACCTGGGCGGCTGGCCGAGCGACGACGAGATCTTGAGGTATATGCTTGGCAGTGAGCAGGCCCGAGCCGCGAGGGGGCGTGCCGTGGATCAAGAAGAGGGTGAAGTTGGCGATGGCCAAGAGATGTCATTGTATCCCAATTTGACTTGAGAGCATGCAAGACTGCGACTGTTGCGTTTGCGGTTAGATGAGCGGGTGTGGGATGCAATCAGGAGCGCGGGTGGAGGTGAGACGAGGTAACTCTGCATTTTTGGCGAAAAGTCGTTGGAAGTCCGCTGCGGGTAGCTAAAGTGGTCGGCGTTACAGACAAGATGATTGCCACGCCTCTCATGACCGCGCTCGTGCCAAAAGCTGCTGTTGGCACACACATACACAAGGAGGGGGTCACGACTGTGGAGCGTGGCCATGCAAAATCCAAAATTTCCCCCTTTATGAGATGCGCGCACCAGCGCACAGAGAGCAATACATATAAAGCGTCTTAAATGTATATAATACAAACATGGGGATGCAGTTACCTCCAAAAGCACGCGTAGCAATGGGCAATGCAGGGGTTCAGTTGAGCAGGCTTTTCGATGTATGGATGGATTGATGATGTAGTTGTGTTGCCTTTGCCTTTGATTTCGCCTTTACTTTAGCTTCTTGTACAGTTTTAGGTAACGGGGCGAATATTGATGAGGAAGAAGCGGCGGCGATGGAGGCTTGAAGCTTCCACAGCGAGGAACTTCTGGTCCGTCTGGTTTGTCCGAAGACACGCAGCAAGGTCGTCCGCACCTGTTCATGCCCTTTCTATCAGAGGAGAGGCCGTACGTTCATCCCGACCGACAAAACCCTGGAAAATACGGGACGAAAAAAAACCTACAAATATTCTGGAGAGAACCGGGGATCCTGCTGTTCTCGAACTGGCATGCAAATGGCTTTAAATTTGTCGAAGCGAGCACACTGGAATCAGCAGGTGCTATGCTGTTCGCTGGGAACCGACGGAACCGGTGGATGGCATTTCTCGACCACGTATATTTAGCGTTGATAGCCCACCAGTAAAGCGTTATTCGTCGTTGCTAAATCACATCACTCCGACTCTTTTGTGCTTGGCAGCGAAAAACTGCTTATAATTAACAGGCGGTCAACGCTAAAACATAGGTAGTCGGCAATCGTGCTACTCTCGCATACTGCCCCAGGTGGGCCGCGCTCCACTACTACCGACATACCCGGTTGGGGTTAGGGATAGAGTTTCGAGGACACACCCAGCACAACAGACTCCTTGTTGTGACTTGGCAACGACGAATGATTGTCTTCATTGGTTGGCTGTCTACGCTACATATATCTGCTCGGGACATACCATCGGCTCCGGTCGGGCCGTGTGCTTACCACCGGTTCCGTTGGTTCCTCCGCTGATTATCGAAGGATGATTGGAAGTGGATCTGTCTCAACCCTCCTCCATGCATGCTCCATGTCGCATTTTCTCCCAATGTAGTGGTAGGTGATGCCGAGGTAGTTCCGTGATTGTTGTTCTTTGTAATGCGAGTGAAACTTCCTCTAGGAAACTCTCCACCCGTTCTTTCCCCCCCTCCCATCTTCGCAAACACCACAGACTTTCAGTAATGGACTCTGAATGCGCGCCAGAAGAGACAAAAACACTGAACGGAATTGATGGAGATGACCGGGAGAATGTGGACAGATTCTCAGAGTAAGTCGAAGACGTGACATTAACAGACTCCAAAGCAGAGCGTTTTGACTAAAGGAAACCCATGCAGTGCCCTGACCAGCCGAATCATCGAAGTCACGGTGGGTGTCGACGAGAAAAAGAAGGTCTTCCTCATCCATGAGGACCTGCTCTGTCGCGAATCGGACAAGATGAGATTCCAGCTGAAGGGCCCCTTCAAAGAGGCACAGACGGGCAAGATTCCAGACTGCGAAGAGGACCCGGGACTCTTTGCATTCTTTGTGGAATACCTCTACCGTGACGGATGGGTCCGGAAGGACAGTCATCTTGAGCACTCATCTGAGTGGGTGCTCCTGAGTCGGCTCTACGCCATGGGCGAGAGACTTGGAGCAAAGCGCTTCCAGGACGCCTGCCTCTGGAAGTTCCTGCGCGATTTCTGCCGCGAAAGCTCTATTCCTGACTCCGAGATTTGCCAGCTGTTGGAAGTCATCACGGAGCTGCCTGAGCGCAACACTAAGGACGACCCGTTGCGATCTGCCATCCTTTGGTACGCCGCCTCGAAGCTTTCGCGACTGCAAAAGTACTCTGTCTTCAAGAATCACCTCCTCGGCAGCTACCCGGAGTTGGGCGGCCAGATCGTCATGTGGGCAGCGGACAGCATTAACAAGTCAAGGCCGGTGGAGACCCCGAAGAAGCCGGACTCCAGATTCCGTGAGGAGGTCGAGTTTGTCTAGCAAAGCCCGTAGCATTACGAGGCCCAGAGGCGTCCATCATCGCTGATGAAATTCAAAGAGAAAGTGGACCGGCACGTTAACTAGCGAGGGAAATTCAAAGTCAACCGCGAATTGTTCTTCCCAGGGCTCCCAGATACCTTGCTTGCCATTGCATGTGATGCTGATTTTAAGATTTTCTTCGGAAGAAAGGTTCGCCTTCATTAAGGAACCTCTCCAAAGAATTCGCCGCAGTAATCTTCTCCTTGCGGATTCAATGTCCCTTTCTTCCAGCCCTCGAGTATTTAGACGAGAAGAGCTGTCGTGTCTGGTGCAATCAAATTTGGCTCTGCTTGATCCAGCTCCGCCTCCGTTCAGCGTGCAGACACCTTGCGACAGCTCTTTCTCCTCTTCGTCCATTTACCTCCCCTCTGCGAGCATGTTTACAATACAGAAAGGAAAGCAACCAGCTTACAAGTCCAAGTCCTCAGAACCTATTCCCGAGAGCTCCTCAATGGCAGGCGAGAGTTCAGATTGCTATTCGAATCCCCAGTCAAATCACCATGAAAGCTGCACTCCTGCTCATGGAAATCATGGCGAGACCCCCAAAGACGACAGCAATAACCAGCGCGCCAACACTCCACAAGGCAGTGAGGACGCCGTTGCAAAATTCCAGAGGAGCACACAAAAGCTCCAGCAGCAATTTTCTCAACACTCCCAAGGCGACAATGAAGCAAGTCGCCAGAAAAAAGCCGGAGAAAAAGACGACCATCAACACCTCAACATAAGCACTCAACATCAAAAGCTGCGAGGGGACAGCAGCGTCGCACATGCTAGAGCGCAGAGCTTCCCTTCTAAGACCAAAGATTTCGGCTTCTACATACAGAGTCAGAGCGGGACTCAGCAGCCAACCCCGGCGGTCGCAAGAGTGGCGGGACTCAAAAACGTTCCGCCGCTTCTGGAGTTGGATTACGTCCACCCTGACCACAGTAACGTACCCATGTTCCAGTCGATCGCGTCCGTATTGGAGGACGCCGCCCCTGTGCAACAAGTTCCCCAAGCACGTCCTGCTGCGGCGTCCCTTCAGCAGGGCTCCCAATGTTCTTCTCCACCAAGGAGAGAACAAACGGATTCAAAGCAGCCTTCGGGCTGCCGCGGTAGCCAAGGGGGCGGCCCTGCGTTTCCCCAACAAGGACGGGAGCCAAGACCGCAACCATGGCGGTCTGCAACGCCGCTACCGCAGTCGCAATGTGTGCCTCAGTACCAGACGTCGATAGCAGCACAGGCCCAGTTGCAACCACAGTTCGCGCCTGAATCTCAACCACAGCCGTCATCGCCTGCGCGCCCCGAAAGTAGACCGCCACCGGAACCGCAGACACAACCGCGGATCGCACCAAGCAATGGGGGGCAATCTTCTTCAGAGCCTCTGTGGCAGGCGCAACAGCCTCAAACAAGCGGAAGAAGACAGTCTCTCCCCGAACCTCCCCGCCAGCAAGGAGAAGCTCGTCTAAAGCTGTTTCGGAGTCCCACCGTACCCGCGCCGCCGCCAGCTCGTGCGAGCTCGTCGCCGAAAATGTGCAAATGCCTCCAATGTGCCAGGATGGGCGTCTTTTCGGAGCGGCTCGGCCTGCCTGCGCCGGATCCTCATCACATCCCCTTTACGGCTCCTGTAAGAGGTGCAAAAGGAAGAGGGAGTCGGGGATCCTTCATTCAACGCACCATCTCCTCCGTGTCCTCCATAGGCAGGCGAGGATGTGCTGAGAGTGGTGCGAGGTGCGCGTCGTCACAGTCGTTGTCTTTGTCGTCGTCGTCGTCGTCGTCGTCGTCGTCGCGGCGCCAGTCTTGCGCGGATCACAGTAACCCCCTTCTGCAGGCAGATTTCCCCGACGCGAGGGCACCCGTGCAGGTGGAGATATCGAGATACCACCACCCAGAATCGCGCTACTCGTCATGCGCTCATTCGATCTCCCGCAGCGCGAGAGAACCGTCCTCCAAGCGCAGTTGGCCGCATCGCAAGTTCCGCAGGCACTCTCCTGCTTATGAACGTCATGAGGAGCTTGCCGATGCTCTTGGATATCTGCCGGAAGCAGCAGCGCATCACTCGGGCTCTTGTTCTATGTGCTGCGCAGAGGAGCAATGGGGGACGTCATCCAGCTCGAGGTCGAGGTCGGTAAGTTCGTACACGCTGTCCTTGCCGTTTCCTTCGTCGAAAGAGGAGTGTAAGGCCAATAAGACGAGCAAGAAGAAAAACAAGAAGCCTTCGCTTGCTAAAAAGTTCTTCTCGGCGTTGGCCCGTGGCCTTTTGGGGCGTGAGCGTGAGCACGAGTCTGAGCGTCCAGAAGAGCCCTTTCGCCACGACCACCGGCGTAGACGTGAGCACGCCGAAGAACCTTACCGCCACGACCGCCGCCGTCGACGAGAAGAGCAAGTTCGACGGAGAGCAAGAGAGCGCGAGCGTGAGGAGGACGAGCGATACCACAGCCGCGAGCTTTGCAGTCGGAGAAGGAGACGGCGCTCTTCAGAAGCCGACGAAGAAGACTCATGCTACGAGCGGCGTGGTAGGGGACGAAGGGACAGGGATGACGACGAATATGAGGAGGATGAGGAGGACAGCCCGCGTCATCGCCACCGTAATCATCATGGGCGTCTTCTCGGTCACGGGCACTCTCCTGTAAGACGGAGGAGGGAACAGGATGGCGGGCATCATCGCCACAGCCACCGTGACGGGCAGCATCATCACAACCGCAGCCATGAGCAGATTGGGCGAGAAGGGGAGGACCACATAATGAGTGAGGCGTTGCTGGCAGAGTCTGAAGACGAGGATGACTACATTATGAATGGAGCATTGCCGGTGGAGTCAGACGACGAGGCCGGTGGAGCTGTCCCGAGACCCAGGGACCACATGCAGTACCAGGTACGCCAGAGCATGCAGCAAATCTGCAATCTCATTCAAGTGATGATTGCAGACGCTCAGCAGCAGACGAATGGTGAGACCTCTTCGCAGCGAACCCCAGAAGGGGTTAGAACCGCGGCGGCTGTGAAGACGGCGACGTCTCGGGCCACCACCCCAAGCGAATCGAACCACCACGAGGAACACAGCGCCGTCGTGAGTGCTACGCACAATCAAGACGCACGAGGATCCGACACTCTCGCAAGCCAGCAGCAGTTGGGAGAAGCAGCGCCGAGGGCAGCGTCACCCAGCAGCTCGCGCTTCTCATATCATGAAAAATCGGAGGAGACAAGACGTCATCGTGAGCAAGCCCTTGGCGTGCTAACTGGCGAGTCGCTGACGACGTACATCAAGCGCCATAGACCGCAGTCCTTGAGGAAGTAGCGCGAAAACGGTCTGCAAGCAAGCCAAGGGCAGCAGAACAACGGCACCGGAAGCGCCGAAATTGGTCGTAGCAAGACCGGAGTGTTCTTGAGGCGGCGGTGCTCGACGACGCTGACTTCGAGGAAGAACTCCGTGAGACGTCGGAGGCCGTCGACGATGACGTCGAAGTAAGTACGACACCCTCGTCGCGAAAAGGCGTGGAGGCAGCTGATCATTGAAAGCAGATACGGAGCCAACGAAGTAGCAACAGCTCCGACCTTCATACGCTCAATCATCGAAGTCCTTCCTCGCGAAACTGCTGCTGAGCACGAAGCCCAAGAGCCCATCGCCAGCGTAGACAAACCCAGCGATTCAATCGCCCTTGGTGCCGCGCTCCCTGCCGAAGCCCCTCGACATGTTCCGCTAGACGCCGTAATTCAAGAGTGGACGAGCCAAGGCCAGGAGTAAATCGCTAGCGCGGCTCGGCATTGCATGCAAGAACTCGTTTGCATCAGGAACCAACGAGCCAGTGGCCAAACTGAAATTGCCGCTCCTCCCAAGCTGGATACGTCGAATGCCAGCGTCCGTAAAGCCGCTCTTGGCTCTCCGAGCGGTTTCAGAGGACGAATTCGGTAGCGGGCTGGGAGCAAGTGCAAGTAGATGTGGAAGGGCAGGTCAAGAGGAGGATGGGATGGGGCGGCGACGTTGGCGGAGCATACACAGCCTGATGCCACGTCGGACAAGACATCAGGAGGATCCAGCGCGACGGATCAGTCAGAGAGTAGTCCAACCCTTCCCAACAATTTGGCCTCGATAATGGCGGCGGCGCCGCAAAGTCGGCCGGAAACAGCTGATGCGTCGTCGATTCGGTCTGAGGAGCCACCACACCCGTCACCTAGACACCGAGCCCGCCCAAGGTCCCGCGGCCGCCGCAGGGGCATGTCAGGGGCAACGCCGTCTGCGATCGCAAGGGCCGAAGCTTGCAATACGCCGACACTTTGGTACAAGAGTCGAGGAGGTCGAGATTGGCGGAGCACGTAGAGGTGGTTAGCAGCAGTGATGAAGCATGAGCAACAGCAACAGCACCGGCTGCCACAGCGCCCGCGGCAGCGACCTCGGTCCAGCAAGACCGCGGAAGGGAATCAGCGCCAACAGGAGAGCCGACAGCGATGCCAAAAGCTCGCAAGGGAATACAGTGGTCGAAGCTGCTCGACGTCCTCAACCCGCGGGGCAACAGCAGCATAGCAGAAGCGCCAGCACCAGCCAGTCCCCTTTTTGCAGCGACAATGACGACGAAGAAAGATGCAGAGGCAGAGGCGGCCGAGTCCCTCCACGTCGCCGCGACATGCAGATAGCCCTGTGGCAGCGGCCCATCATTCGGACCGCCGAGTACTGGCGCATGTATGAGAAGTACAACGGGCATGTAAGACCGGCAGGGTCGCCGAGGGACCATCAGGATGAGTATCTCGACGCTGGCGGTGCTTGATCGTAGCGGCGGTGGTGCGCGCAAGGTATGCTAGACTCCTGATCGGAGGCGGCACGCAGCGATGGAATGCCATATTTCGACGCGTTACGATTTCGTCGGCTGAGCACTACTTCTTTCAGGTCGCCTTCACGACATCACATAAACCCCTCGAGGCCACAAGGTCAACGCGTCACGGATGCCAGCCAAGGAGATGGGATGCACGACCAAAGAGAAGCAAAAGAAGTAGAGGGGGAAAGGTATTGTCATTGAGAAGGGGCTTGGGGGCTACAAGATTCCGGTGTCCCATGTCCGTCGTTTTGAGCGAGAGCCGCATAAAGAGCTGTTGCCTTCCCAAACGTGCCTCTAAAAAATTGTTTTTTTTTTTTCTTCATTGTTTCTTTCTTGTAAGATGAGTTTTAAAGTTTGCTTCTTCTTTCTACTAGGCCAAGTCGACGACAACCAATCCGCTGCCGTTCAAATGAGGTCTTGAGAGTCTCAGAGTCTCTAGACACGGCATGTCTGGCGCAGCCGGTTGGTTGGGCTGAGTCGTCAAACGCCCAGACTGATCAAGTCCAGCAATCGCTTGATGGTGATCAACAGTTGAAATGCGAGCTCTGGTGCGTACTGCTCGAAAAATTGTGGTTGGTAGGGTGAGGTAGATTTTTTCCCCAATGCAGGAGGTTATCTTTTGACATTTGTGCCGAACGCAAGAGTTCAAAATCCATGCCTCTCAGGCGTGTTTGGGGGTTTGTGGTGGAAGAGGATGTTTCTGTTCAAGACAGGCACAAAACGCCTCCGTTTTCGTTGGGACGTGGGACGATCGATCATGGTGCCGCGCCAGGAGTACGCCGCCGGTGTACCAACCGATGATCGTCTAATCAAGGAAGGGGAACTTTTTTGCAGTGAGCGCCGCCGATCCTGAAAGAATCGAGAACGAAAGAGGAAAAGCCACGTGGATATCGAGCGAAGAGAAGGTCGACTCAAAACCGCGACGGAGCGCCCGCAAGCCGGCGCTAGGTGAAGGGTGAAAAGATAAACCTGCAAAGAAATCCCCGTATCGCCTATTGTACAAATGCGACAACCGCGACGCCGTAACTTCTTCATGCTCCAGCATGGACCCATTACACCAGAGGGGAAGGAAAAAAATAGGTCGTGGACCCATGATCAGCCGTCCGGAATCGTGGTCATCGCGAAGCGTGAGCTATGTGCAAGAAAGCCTTTGCTTCAGAAGCAAAGACCGCCAATGAGAAAAAGCCAGTGGAGTTGCCATCGAGAACTTGCTCTTGCGAGCATCAAACCATCATCTTCCCGCAAGTTTCGCCTTGGGGAATGACTCATGCCTGGGCCGGCCTGGGTGGGCGCGGCTGACCGGCGAAGCCATTCTGTTGGCGATTTTGGTGAGCCGGAGGACCGCGGCGCTGACCTTGGAAACCGCCTGCTCCACGTAGAGCGCCTCTGAAGGCTCCTCCACCACGAGCATTCTGGGGACCATTGCGAGGGTATGCAGGATTAGGATCCTGTTCTTGGTTTTTCTGCTGCTGCTGCTGCTGGGGAGCCGGCCTGCTTGCCGGTGCATTGGAGATGGGACGAGGAATAGTGTCGGGGGTCTCGTAGACATAAAGCTTCTTTTCAATCGTCTGAGGAATCGGCTGAATCTCGGTGCCGAGTTCCTGTTCAATCTTGTAGAGGTTGAAACGGTCGTCCCAGTTGATCAAGTTGATGGCCAGACCCAAGTGTCCGAAACGACCGGAACGACCAATGCGGTGAAGGTAGGTCTCGGCGTTCTTCGGGAAATCAAAGTTGATGACGACGTTGACGGCCTGGATATCGATACCACGCGTGAGGAGGTCGGAGCAGACAAGGTTGCGGCAGACGCCGTTCCTGAAGTCGTGGAACACGCGATTGCGAGCGTGCTGGAGCATCTTGGCGTGGGAGTAGAAGCAGGAGTAGCCAAGCTCAGTGATCTTTTTGGCGAGAAGCTCCACGCGGTTGGTCGAGTTGCAGAAGATGATGGACTGGTTGATCTGGAGCTTGTTAAACAGTGTGTTGAGGCAGTGGACCTTTTGCTTTTCTTCGACAAAAGCATAGTACTGGGTGATTCCGCGCAGAGTGAGTTCGTCCATCAAGTTGATTTCGTAAGGTTGGTTCATGTGTTTGTCCTAGCCAAATTAGTCTCGTCACGTTTGAAGAGGCAAAATCACCGTACCTTGAAGCTCTTGACGACAATGGGGAAAGTCGCGCTGAAGAGCATGACCTGGCGATCCTTGGGGTGGAATGCGAGGAGCTGTTCGATGACGGGGGTAAACTCGGGGGATAGAAGCTTGTCGGCCTCGTCCATGACGAAGATGGGACAAGCCGAGAGGTCGGCGACGCCCTTGCTGGCCAAATCCAATATCCTGCCAGGAGTGCCAACAATGATGTGGACAGTCTCGCTCAAGCGAATGATGTCGTCCTTCAAGCCGGTGCCACCAGTGGTGACCATAACATTGATGCCAAGGTGCTTGCCAAGCGTTTTGCACACCTGCGACGTCTGGAGAGCGAGTTCTCTCGTAGGGACCAGAATCAGAGCTTGCGTCTTCTGGCTCTTGGGGTTGATACGCTCCAGAGTGGGAATGACGAAAGCAGCCGTCTTGCCGGTGCCGTTCTTTGCGCGAGCCAGAATATCACGACCGGTTAAAGCGACAGGGATGGTTTCTTCCTGAATGGGCGACGGCTTCTCGAAGCCTGCCTCGAATATACCCATCATCAGCTCCCGCTTGATGTAAAAGTCTTCGAATTCCAATCCCTTTGTTGCCGTAACATCCTCGGTCTGTACCCTGGTGTCCTTGGGGGGAGCATTGAGGCTGTTTTTCCAATCGGCGCCTGCCGAGGACTCGTTTAGGCTTGCTGCTGCCATCTGGTTGGTAATATCTGCGGCCATTGAGGTTGTCTCTGGATCAGATATGTAGTGGAAAAGTAAGGCGCTACGGGTTCAGCGCCAGCACGATCGAGGAACGAATGGGGGGTTGGTCTAGTTTGGGATACTCGGGCAAGGTTGCCTCTCGGTGTGGGGTTGGGTTGCAGGTAGAGCTGAGGGAGGTTTGACACGCGACAAAGTGGACGAGTTGACCGATGGTAGCGATCAACAGCGGAGCAGCTAAGGGATTCGGCGGCGCAGCAGCTGTTGTTCGTGAAGCTGTGGTGAAAGCTCGGTGGTGGTGGTGGTGGTGGTGGAGGAGGTCGCTGATCGCGGGCGAAGCGAGGACGACAGAGAGGATGAGGAGAAGGGGAGCGCGCGAATCGAGCGTAATCGGCCAGAAGTTGGCGAGGTCAAGATTTGAGAAAAGGCAAGAGTCAGTGTTGGAAGGCGTGAGGGGCGGAGGTTGATGGTGGTGTTGTGTTGGTGCGGTGGGGGGATGCGGAGAGAGGAGGGACGACGAAGGTTGTGAAGCCGCTGACTTGGGTGGCTCGGTGGGTGCTTGGCTCTGGCCGCCATGTGGGTGCCTGAGGCTAGCTAAGACGGATCGCTCACTAGGTAGATAAAGCAGATATCAACCGAGGAATCGCCGACGCATCGGCCGCTGCTTACATACGCAGAGTACTTGGTAACTTACGGCTTGTGTGGCGCAACGGCGCTTTACGCTTCAACAATTGCTTGCGCAACGACGCTTCAACAATTAAATTGCTTGCGACTCATTCGCTGCCATCCAATCCCACTGACAATTGGTCGATTCAGCCCGCATCTCTCGCGACGATGCTATGTTCTGGGCTAGGACGCTGTCTCCTCCGACGAAAACTCCCCTTCTCCCAGTACTCCCATACGACGCCTCGCTTCAAACACAGCACACACAACAACTTCAACAACCAGAACAGCAGCGATACTGGTTTTCGCATAGGGCTCATCCTACCCGGCCAAAAGTCCGCACTCTCGTTGCTAAAAGGCTTCATTGCCGTCAATTGCGTCGTCGCCGCAGCCTGGCAATTCGCAAGCATACGTACCAAAGGCGATTCAGCGAGCTTGGCCAAGACAAAGAATGACCTGGAGCGCCAGTTGAACGACAAATTTGTCTTGCGCAAGGACGACATTGCACGCGGCCGATACTGGGGTGCTGTGCTGTCCAACTTCTCGCACAAGGATGTCCTCCACTTTGGCTTCAACATGATGGCCTTCTGGTCGCTGGGCAACGGCCTCATCGAATCTGTGCCCCAGATCAACGCCGCTAAGTTCTTCACCCTGTGCGCCGGTAGTGCGCTGGGAACTGTCATCGGATCGTACACCTACAAGCAGGCTCAGGGAATACCCAACGGAAGCTTGGGCGCCAGTGGCATCATTTCGGGTTTAGTCACCGCCGTCGCTATGCGATCGCCCTTTTCCAAGATGACCTTCATCTTCCTTCCAGGTCTGCCCATCCCTACTTGGCTTATGACTACTGCATTTTTCTCCTACTCTGCATACCAGGTTTTTCACTTCGACCCCAGGCATCCTCCCATGTTTGACCATGCAGGCCACCTGGGAGGTGCAGTTTTCGGAGCGTTGTATTACTTGCTAGCCTTGCGGGGCGCACGTATTCCGAGATTGTAATTCAGCGCTCTTCGAACCCTAATAGTGGGCAACGGAAAAAAACATCAACTCCGAGATTCGGTGGGTGTAGGCATTCAGGGAGTTTTCAGGTATCCTACGGTCAGGAGACTTGGGCATGTGAGCTTGTAGGAGGACAAGTATTTGGAAAACTCAAGCACCCTGCTCTGGAGTTTTTGGCGGCCCATTATGCCATGGGACTCAAACCGAGAATAATCATGACCGTTCAGCGGGTGCAAAGGTGCAAGGCGCAGGATAGATACCGTTGATTAAATCTGATTCGTTTTGAGATTTGCTCGCTAGGTTTGTGTGCCTGCTGTCGTTTTCCTTGGATCAATCTCCTTACGGACTCCCACTCTATTTCGAAGACTGCAGCCCTTCTGGCAGATACTACGTCCCAGGTCTTGTTCATGAAAATATTCAAAGCAGCTTCTCCGGGAGCTTCTGCCGTTGTCCAAGCCATCGGCTGTCTCATGAGCATCGTCCGTATTTGAGCCACCATATCTATCCGACCTCTTCAATCAGAGTCCGCAGAGTGCCCGACTCTGCCAGCATCCTCAGCCAAGTCTGCACGAACGGGCCATAGTCGTGGCGTCGATTCTCGGCCTTCTCCCTGTCGGCCGTGGCAGTCTGTTCCTCGTCGCGCAGTGATGCTCTCAGTCTGCTTTGCTCCATGACTAGCTTTTGTCTTATCTCTAACAACGTAGTCGGATCATCGTCTTTTCGGATCTTCTTCTCCAACGACGGTGGGATCGTGGCGAGTCGAATGTCTTCGGCACCCATGGAATGCTCCACCGATATGCCGGTGATCAACTTCTCCTCTGAGCCATCGCCATCCATGGAAAACTCCTTCCACAGCGGCTGGACTTGCGTCAAGCGCTCCTCGCAGCACTGGACGCTTTTGATGTTCTGGGCCAGCTGCTCTTTCAATTCGATCCGTGGGTCCTTGACCAGACTCAGCAGGCCGAATTCGATTTGGCCTTCTTCGTACTGCGCCATTCGCGCCCTAAGGTTTTCTACGATGGACTGGAGCCAGTCCTCATCTGCTCCGAGATGATGCAGCTTTTGAGGTTGGCGGTCCAGCCCGTCCAGCTTCCAGACCGAACCAGCGATCGGCAGGAACGCAATGAAGTGGAAAGCAGCATCGTCGTGGCTTTTCGTGTTCTTGGCAGCCTTGGACTTGGACTTCGCTGCTCTCAAGTCGTCGTACATTTTGAGGTCGATGTTCATCATGTCGATCCTGCGAGCGAATGAGTTGTGCACGTTCTTGATAAAGTCGTAATGCTGGATTTGGTCGCCCCGCAGGGCTGGCGTGAAGTCACGGGTGAAAGATTTGAAGCTGCTGAGATTGGGCCCCAAGTCGGCGTCTGAGATGTTCATGACGATATTCAGAAGGGCCACGGTGGCGCAAGCGTTGCTGGTCGTCTGGTTTGCAAACCAGACATGGTCTGGGCAGATGGCGTCGGTTTCAATAAAGTCGTCCTCTTTGTAGCGGAAGAGGAAGATGAGGCCGTAGACGGGCTTCGGGAGTATGGACAGCAGTGCCTCATCCAGGCCAAAGACTTCTTGAACTTTGACACCGCGAACACCAAAGTCCTGGAGCATGGTGTTGAAGAATGCCTGTCATCGTTGGTGCCTGGCTGGGCCAAAGTCAAGTGAGCATGACGTACCGGATCATTCTCAATCTCACAAAAGCCTTGCCAGTTGCGCCTGTCCTCGCGACTTGTTGGTACGGAGACATCGTTTGGGAACACTCTCTCCTCTGGTGGAGGCAAGCCATTTGATATAGCGTTCTTGCTGACTCTTCTCCTCTTTGAAGCGCGGGTAGCCATGATGATCAAGGGTCAGGGAAAAAGCTGGTGAAGCGTGTTCGAAGTAAAACGATTGGATAAGTCGGCTATACTGGACGGCAGACACGAAGGGCGACAGTACTTGACAGAGAGAGAATCGCAGCTTGGAAGAAGACGGTAGACGTGATCATGTTGAGGTTCGACGGGAAGACGGGAATGTAGCAACTCTCGGACAGCCATGGGCGTGTGCAATGGCGTCGAGGGATAGACGGGAGCCGTGACTGCAGCCAGCGGCGGAGGGATCGATCCCGCGCGTTGCGGCGAGCTTGGACAGCCACGCGAACTTTTCGAAGCTACACCTACAACCGCGCCCAATCAACAACAACACCAAAGCTACAACGCCACGCCCACGCCCTCCACGGCTTTGCACATTCTGGGTAGCCTTTCACTTGCCTTAGATGGTCCTCGCCCCTCCGCCTGTCCCCCCAAAATCGGCATGAGATGAACGGCACTCCTCGCATGCGCTCCGGCGCATTCCCTCAAACGCCTGACACCATCCAGCAGCGCGCCAGGCGAGCTGCTCGAAACACGGCTTCCGGCGGTGGCATTGCCAGCGTGCGTGCACCGGTTCCTGATGCCAACATCTTGAACAAACCACCTCCTTCGTCCGGCTCGCAGCCGCTGATCTCCACCGACGTAATACCCGCGCCAACGCAGCGTCTATATGCCGTCTTCTTCTACGGCGCCCTGCTCGCATGGCGTTTCTACGACTTTGTCAACCTGCACAATGAGGACACGGACTCATTATGGCTGTTTATGAAATGGATGCTCATCGACGCCGTTTTCCTGTTTGGTCTGCCCGCATTACGGATACCGTGGCTGGAGTGGTCGACAACGGTCATGCTCTCCTTGTACATGGCACACGTATTACTGGATGGCATGCTCATGTTTAGGATTGGGGTGAGTTTGCCCCTCCTGGCTGTATGAAGAGTCGCTAACGCGCATCGAGATACCCATCATGACCTGGATTGGCGGCGTGTTCAAGATGGTCTACGACCGTGAAATAGCAATCCAAGAGCACAATGTGGATCCTTGGACGGTCCTGCACAACGAATCCCTGATTTTAGGCAGACAAATCATCAACATCCTTCCAGAGGGGTAGGTCTATTCATCGTTTGACAGGACTTGAGCTGATTGTTCTAGTTCTGCTACTCTCAACCCAGATCACGAGTCTTTCTGCCTGGGTGGACCCATAAAGGACGTCCAGATCCCCATCCTGATTAATCAAACCACGCCCATCTCAATCGAGCTTCTCCGATATGACTTCAATACAGGTAGTAACGACACCTTGGTCATATCTGGAAGAGAATTGAGGAATATGATCAAGACCGCAAAGAAGATTCAGAGGATTGCCCCAGACGAGCCTCTTCTGCTGGAATACAGGACGAAAAAGACGGGCTTCTACTGGTTGAACAGGGTCATTGACGAGTCCAAGCTCGAGGTTCAAACTCGCGACCCCGATATGATGATTGTGTCTTGCCCAGAAGCTCGCATCAAACCCAGCAGCAAGCAACGTTGCAAAGGCGAGGCTGCGGATCTTGGCATTGTCGTCACCGGAACACCGCCCCTGCAGCTCAAATACCGTCGGATGGTCGAAGGGCAAGAGCGGGAGTCTAAGAGTGAATTCCTGCAGCCAGACGACTTTGTCACTCCGCTCTCTGGGCAATTTTCTGGCGCTCTCATCCGATCTGGCGACTTGGACGTCTCCTGGGCTCGTCCACAGTCTGTCGAAGTCCCTCTTACGGACATTCTGTCACAATCTGGTCTGTGGCAGTACTCGGTCGAAGAGGTCACAGACGCCTTTGGAAACTTGGTGGCATATTCCAAGGAGCAGGATGAGGACGAACAGCCTACCCTTGATGACAAGCTCCAGCGGGCATTTTTCGTCTACGAAAGGCCCTCGATCATGCTGCATGGCTGCGACTCTCAGCACCCGCTCCGCGTCGCCAAAGGAGAAAAGGCCGCGCTTCCAATTAGCTTCTCCTCTTCCAACCGGAACCCGCTTACAGATTCGGAGCACAACATTGAGTACATGTTCACTCCTGAAGATTCGCTCACGGCAAGCGGCGAGCACACTGCCAAAAACTTGACCAAGAGGGAAGTGTTGAAGAACACTGGCCAAAGAGTCGCCATCCAGAAGCCTGGCCTGTACAGCCTTCGGTCTGTTTCGACAGATGTTTGCGAGGGTGAAGTGCAAGAGCCTGCCTCGTGTCTTCTTCTCAATCCCCCAGAGCCCGATCTGGACATTTCCAGCGACCCAATTTTTGACAAGTGCGCCAACAGGCCTTTGGGTCTGCGCGTCAGTCTCGATCTTATTGGTACTCCTCCCTTCAAGGTCAGCTATTCTATCAAGAAGAGGGGAGAAAAAAGCGAACAGATTGCCCACGTGGACGTTCCCGGCCTCAGGGGTCAAATCGACATCATGCCTCCTGACGCTGGTCACTATACCTACACCTTTGCCACCGTCAACGACCAAGTATACAAGGGCCACTCCATCCGTTACAAGAACCTCATCCTCGAGCAAGACGTTAAGCCCTCTGCTTCTGCACACTTCATGTACGCGGCGGCCAAGACCGAGGCCTGTATCGACGAGCCTGTCACTTTTGGCATCAAATTTGGCGGAGAAGGTCCCTGGAATCTCGAGTACGAACTCGTACACACCAAGAAGAGGGTCAAGAGAGAAATTAAGGGCATCGAGACGGAAACCTTTGCCATCACGACCGACTCTCTTGACCATGGTGGCGAGTACACGATGGCCCTCGCAAGCGTGACAGACAAACTCGGCTGCAAAGAATACCTCAAAGAAGAGGCCAAGATTAGCGTGCGTCACGAGCGTCCCAAGGTCTACTTTGGCCAGATTGAAGGAAGGCGTACTGTCCGCACCCTTGAAGGCAAACATGTTGATCTGCCCCTGCGGCTTACGGGTAAAGGACCCTGGAACCTTAAGTTCAAGAACGCTGCGGACGCCGACGACCAAGTCCACGTCAAGAGGCTCGACCATGCCAACGATTTCCTCGACGTTACAGGCAAGGGCCTGTACGAGCTTTTGGATGTACGCGATGCCATTTGTCCAGGCTCAGTTGATCCTGCCGCCAAGGTTTTTGAGGTTGGCTTGATTCCACGACCGACCATTAGGGTCCACGAGTCGACAACCATCACTCTTACTGGCGACAATAACTACAGTCGGCAAGAAATCTGCGAAGGCGACCAAGACAATCTTGATGTCAGTCTCACCGGCACACCGCCATACAGCATCAAGTACGAGCACCACGCCCCTGGCTCTGGTTACCAGGTCAAGAATATCAACGCTGCCGTCAATGTTGCCTCCATCTCTATGGATACCTCGAGGGCTGGCACACACGAATACAAGTTCACCGAGTTGGCCGATAACAACTACAACCACAACGCAAAGACCTTTCAGCCTCTGGTTGTGGAGCAGCTCGTCAATCCCCGTCCGTCTGCCCGCTTCCAAAAGCCTGGCAAGACGTACGCTTACTGCACTACTGAGGATGTTAGTGCCGAAGACATTCCCGTTGAACTCACGGGCCTGCCTCCATTCCATCTCGAAGTTGACCTCAAACATGCTGGCGCCAGCAAGCCTGAGACGCTATCGTTCCCCAACATCCCGTCAAACTCGCACACCATTAAGATACCTCATCGTCACCTCCATCTTGGTGCCTCAAGCCTCATGATTCGTAAGGTCCGCGACGCTCGTGGTTGCCGCGACAAGCCGCGTCTTTCTGCAGCGAGCAAAGATAGCGCCGTACAGCGCGTCCAGATCGCCGTCCACAACGCCCCGACCATCAACCCGCTTGACACACGCAGCGAATACTGTGTCGGTGATCGCCTTTCCTACACGCTCTCCGGTGTCGCTCCCTTTTCGGTCTTCTACACCTTCAACGGCCAGTCTCTCAAGGCCACGTCCGAAGGCACTACATTCCGCCGTCTAGCCGAGCGGCCCGGCGCCTTTGCCATCACGGGTATCGCAGACGCCGCGTCGCAGTGCCACAACAACGTGCTGCACGCGGCCACAATCCACGAAATGCCGTCGGTACGCGTCAGCAAGGGTCGCGAGACGCGCGTTGACATCCACGAGGGCGGCGAGGCCGAAATTCTGTTCGAGTTTGGCGGCACGCCGCCGTTCGGGTTTACTTACACGCGCAGCACGAACGAGCGTCCCGGCCACCGCAGCGTCGTGTTGGAGACTCGCACCCTTACCAGCACTGAGTACTCGCTGCGCATCAAGGCCAGCGAGGAGGGCACGTACGAGGTCGTCGCCATTCGGGACGCGTGGTGTGCGTACAGCAAGGGCGGCAGGTCGGGCGTTGTTGGCTCGGAGGCGCAGAAGAAGTTGGCCTACTGAGAAGAGGTCACTGTAGATAGACGCGTTGATGGTCCAAACGAGATTGAATCGTGCGGGGTTGGCCCTAACGAAGGAGGCAGATGGAGAAGTGTGAGGAGGCGGCGACATAGCATTTACAGGGCGTTACTATTCTCTTTATTTTCCGTTTTGGTAAAAGCGCTACCAATTTAAATTGATTGTTTATTAACGATGCATTGCGGTCTGTGGCCGAGCGGCTTTGCTTTGCTTTTCGACGGAGAACGGCGTGCGAGACGAGGAAGAACTCTCCTGGTGTATTCTTTCACAAAAAACTTCAAATCCATCCTGTCATCAATCTCGCAATCTCCCGCAATCTCCTAAGCGTGTGCTTTTCGACTTTTTGCTTCATCGGACGTGACAAAGTTGGGCAAGCTCACAGCCTACAGATCCATTGTCAAGTCTTGCGGCAGTTCGGAAGACGCGGCTTTCGCGGCTCATATCGGCGTCGTCTGTGAAATTACAGAGGCTCCCATGGCTAGGCTAGCGGCACAGAGTATGAATCAAAGCTCACAGGGCGAAGACTGCTAAAGCTCTCTAACATATCCTTGTGAAAGAAGACGCGGAATTGATACTGTATGCCCTAGGCCGCTTGAGATACTAAGCAGTCAGGGCGACGATCTAATAAGAGCAGGAGTTGCAAGCAATGCAACGTCCTACAACCGCTAAGCAATGTAACGCAATTGGGCCCTCTGATGGACGTAGCGCAACACAAGCTGAGTAGAAGTTGCGGTGCGTTGCGTTGCGTCGCTGGACAGTGCTCGATTTGGTAGGTCTTATAGTACTAATTTTTTAAACTTGAAATATGCCCTATAGAGAGACAAAAGATGTCAATGGTAATCCCTTCAACCCCCTATTACCTCTCGTACTCGTTCTAGTTAAACTCTTTTTACTATAGTTGATTTGTTAGCAGGGGAGTTACACTACCTTAAAACCTATACTTTAGACTCCTTGGTCTGGTAATATCGTGCAATGCAATCGAGGCTAACATTGCGTTGTGTTGCATGCATTGCTTGCCACCCTGGACTGGAGGGGAAAGCAAAACCATGGCTGAAAAAGCAAGACCTCGTTTAATACCAACACTTTCTTGTCTTTGTTATTCTTATCCAACTCGACGTCGGGCAGCTATACTGACGCGTCGCCAGCGTTGAAAGAGCCCAATGCCAGAACTCAATTGTGGACGAATCGGGTGTGTCCCGCGAATCAGCTTCCCTCCGCACTGCGGCACTGGCGCCTTGATATATCAAGCAGCAAGAACGCAGAGAGTCCAATCTTCACAAACCTTCGAAAAAGAATCGAATACTGATCCTCTTCAAACAAAAAGAATGCCTGAATCAACTCCTCGACCAGACCCCAAGAGCCCCCCGAGACACCGCAGGCCAGGGCGCGCAATGACACTCGAACAAGTCCGCAAATATTTGAATGACGTGGACCTTGAAGAGGACCCTGCCCACAAGGTTGAGCGGCAGGTGCAAGCTTGGGCGGATAGCTTGGATCAAGAAGAATGTGCCGAGGATGACATTGTGCGGCAGGTGCAGGATTGGGACGATGGCTTGGTTCCGGATGGGCCAGAGATGGAGAGAATTCACGACCTTAGCCATCCCAGGGGCCCATTTACGGCCTTCTCTGCTCCGGAAACATTTGAGGTGTCTAAGAGGGACAAAAAGGAGCAGCAGCAGCCACAGACGCAGAAGCATCCCTTGCAGGTGAAAACTGTGGGCAAGGAAGATCAGATGAAGAAGTTGTGAGCACGCCAACCTTGTAAGTCTAAAACCAAGCTCGATCGGATGCGCGATGATCCCCCTCAAGAATTTATTCGTATGCCGTGGCTAATTCCGTTGCAGATGTTGGAAGTTGACCACCCGAAATGTTCGCCCCCTTTCTCCATTTCCAAAGAAGTAGCACTACAACTAGCAGAAGCGAAAGAAAGTATTTGGTGATTTTTTTGCAAGGTGCTGATCCACTCTTTATGAAATTGTTCTCAAATCTTAAGCTGGCAGAGTCCTGGGTTTGTTGAAATCGTCGAAATCAAAGTAGTGACCCGAATCAGAATCGATGCTCTGTCGAAGCTGGTTTCGATTGTTGAGCGCGTTGTGGATCAGTGATTATCTTGCTCGCAATGCGCTTGTCTGATAAATCCAGCCAGTTCCAAGAAAAGAAATGGCGGGATATCAGTCGTCATGGCCCCTTATCGACCGTTCCTAGTCGACTAGGTCAAGATCCAAAGTCACCACAGTAACGTCTCTGAGCCAAACTTAATCGAGAGAGATTTCGGAGATCCCCAGAGCTGTTTCAACCCGCCCTTGGCGCTTGCTCAGACAATATATTTTGACAACTCGCCCGCCCATTTTCTGTTCTCAAAAGAGTTTTCTCGCGAAGTCAAGAAAGGTGCCTTTGTCCGTCTCATAGATGGCAACAACGATATCATACTCGCACATCCAGAGCGTGGATGCTCGGTCGGCATCTCTCATCGTCCAGCTCCAACTTGAAGACGTGGGAGATGTCATCTCGAAGTTCAAAGGCAAAGGTCGAACCGAGGATGTCAACGATCAGGAGTATGCTTTCCAGATATGCCAAAAGGATCTGGAAGCATTGCGGTCCACTTTGGAAGACCAACTGATGGGCCTGAGTATCCTCGAGGCACAAGAGGCTGATCGGTAAATCATTCAGCAGGCCATGCATGAGGAAGAGACAGCCCACGCTGATCGTCATCTAGCCGCTCAACTCGAGGGTCACGATCTTCCAGCATCAAATTCTCCGAAACCCGAGGAGCCTGCCCAGTCTGGATTCGATGCTGATCCAGAGTACGTTGCGAAACTTACGGCACTATACCATTCGGAGGAAGCGGCAGCAAGTTTCCTGGAAGAAGCTTTTGATTCCAAAGGTGAATCGTCAACTCGAGGAGCTCAGAAAGGCTCCGCGAAGTCTCGCAATGTAGACCGCACATGCGATGCATGTTATGAAGTCAGGAGGTGGTTTGATCTTGCTCGACTTCCGTGCCGCCATGAATACTGTCAAGAATGTTTGAACCGGGTTTTCCGCGATTCGGTGCGGGAAGAATCTCTTTTTCCACCGCGCTGTTGTCAAAAGCGGATTCCACTCGCCTCTGTCCGGGCTTTCCTCAGTTCTGAAGCCGCGAAATCTTTTGAGAAGAAGGCCCCGGAATTCGAAACACCCAACAGAACTTACTGCCATGACAAAAAGTGCTCCACCTGGATCCCACCGAGGAACATCGAAAACGACGTCGGCACATGTCCAAAGTGCACCATAACTACTTGCACTATTTGCAAGCTTGCATCCCATTCGGGAGAAGACTGCCCAAGGGACGAAGGCACGAACGAACTGCTTGAAATTGCCGCCCTGAATGGCTGGCAGCGATGTTATCGTTGTCGAAGAATGATAATGCTAAGCGTTGGATGTCACCACATGGTGTGAGTAAATCCGGGGAAGGGCTTTCTAGCACCTGCTAATTGTTTGCAGCTGTCTTTGCAGAGCTGAGTTTTGTTTCAATTGCGGGTCACCATGGAAAGGCTGCAGATGTGACCATTTTGACGAACACCGTCTGCTAGCTAGGGCGGAAGAGATTTTCGTTCGTCAACGGTTTGAGGAGCCTGTGCCCGGTGGCGGACGCTTGCCTATTGAAGCTCCTGGTGCAAATGGAGATCCTGCGGCCCATGAAAACCTTCTGGCCACTGAAGAACTCCCCGCCGTTGAAGAACCCTTGGCCATTGAAGAACCCTCGGCCATTGAAGAACCCTCAGCTATTGAAGAACCCTCGGCCACTGAAGAATTCTTGACTACCCCGACCATTGAAACCCCCTTGGCCGTCGACGGGGATGTGGCGGGTGAATCCGCGCAAATTGATGAACCCATCGTCGATGAACTTGCAGCAAAGGAGACGTCAACACTTGAAATTGAAGAACTGGAACTTGAGGTTTCGGCAACCCAAGATACCCCGATTGATTGCGTCGAAGCCAACACAGCGGATGAAGAGGCAGAGAGCGAAGATGGGCAGATGCGACAAAGACTTGGCGGGATTGAGGAAGAAGAAGAAGGAGAAGGAGAAGGAGAAGGAGAAAGAGTAACACGTGCCCGACAAGATGAATGGCAAGTCGCTCTGTTGCCAGGTATAAACCAATCGGAATCCGGGCTAGCCAGTCCGCCCTCCAATTCAGCTCAGCTCGAAATGCGGGAGATTCTCGAACATCTTCGCAACTACCATGACTGCACTCACGAGCGTTGGAAGTTCATCCCAGGGCGTCACCCATGCGAAGAGTGCTACCAATCTCTTCCTGAATACATATTTGAATGCCGTGGCTGCTTCGCTCGCGCGTGCCGTCGGTGTCGTCTAAATCGGCTTTGAGGTTGGGTGCCTGGAATAGAAGAAAATATACACAAATTGAAAGCCCGTAAAGAAAAGTGTCAGCCTAATGATATACGCCATACAAACCAGGTAAATGACTGCGGGGTACCGTCTTTTGCTTGCTGGTGTTGCGGATTTTGCGTTGGTCGAAGTGACCAGAATCTCCTGGTAGAGGTTGTACAATGAAACTTGATCACGAATATTGTCGGTGTGTTAGAATGAGGTGCTTCGTAATTCTGTGGATCCAAAGCCGTTCAGATTGTTCTCTCCGTGTTTCAGAGTATCGGATCAGAGGAGAGATTGAAGACCAAGGCTGTAAAGCAAACCTTACTTCAAGAATGCCGAGAGCAAAGACCGATCTACAAACCCGTCCTTTGACACCTCCTGCACCATCTCACCCTACACTCTCGACACTCACAAGTATGCATCGACACCCGGTTATCACGCGCCTCGCAATTGATAGTCCTACGAAAGTAGAAATTGACATAGCACCTTCGCGGGGTTGCATGCGTGGTTCAGACTCTAGATTAGCTGCAGAACTTGCCACACTTGTTGCTGAAAGTCTTGTTGCAGCTGATATCAGGCGACCTCCATCTCTACAAAGGGGTCATTTTCACGCTGCCCACGGTCAACGTCGTCCTCGGCTCTCCGCTGGGCTGGACCCTGTGCGGCTCTCCGCGCGCTGCCTGCGTTCGTCGCCTGCTTGTCGGCAGGCACATGTTTCCCATGGAGCTCCGCACAAGTAGCAACACTCAGCACGGCAAGAGCAACCGTTCAGCTATCAGTGGTTACGAAAATCTAAAGAAGATGGTGGTCGATTCACATCAAATGTTCGCAGCCTGCTGTGAGCACGACAAAGCCATGGCACTTGTAGCATCGCTGCCACTTCTTTTTCTTTGCCAATTGTATCAACTGCTGCGTGCCCTCGTCGAGGGGACAGCCCCCAGCATGATTCGCTTCGGCTTTGCCTAATGTACAGGTTTCCGCACGACAAGATGGACAGGTTCCAACCTCGCTTTCAGTGCTCGAAACCAGGGAAGCTGATGGAAATCAAAATAAGTGCAAATAAACCATGGATTTGAGAACCATCCCGTTTTTGAACTCCCTGTGTAACGCCAAGTTCCCATTGATATCATTTGCCCCGCGACTCATATCTCAGAGACGTCGAAGACCGAATCCACCTCTACCCGCGAACCCAAGCTCGTCTTGACCATGCTCTTTATGCCGTCCCAATTGATATCGTTGAACCGCCTGCCGGTGAGTTGCTGGCCCGCTTCAATGGCCTCGGCGTACTTGCCCAGAGCGAGCCTCCGCGCCACAACGGTATCCCGTGCAGCATGGTACATCCTGCCTTTGCCCTCAAGAAGATACTGCTCAAACCAAGTTTCTTGTTCCTCCGTAAGTGGGAGGTTGATCAGCTCGTCCACCACGTTGGACGAGCTGTCGCTGCGCGAGTGCTGCAGAGCATCGTCCACGAGCAACTGGAAGAGCGACTTGTGGTCCTGAACAGGTTGAGTCTCGATGAAGAAATAAGCCTGGATGACCGAGAGGCGCGCCAAATACGTAAAGTAGGATTTTTGGAGATCGGGGTTCGTGAGTGGCGGGCGGACGGCGTTGTAGTAAGCGAGGGGGAGATGCTTGTTCATGGGTTTTCCGTGTTCAATGAGGACGCGGAGGATATCTTCGGTGAAGGCAGGTAGGAGTGAAGGGTGCGTAAGGTATTCCAAGGCCGCCTGTGCTCAATGCTTGTCAACTTTTTGCTCCCGTAAAGCACCAAGGCTCGTACCTCAAAATCCATGTGATCCAGATTCCAGAGACCTTGTATGACAATCCAGTACTTGTGTGGTAGGTGACTCTTCTTCGCAAATGTCTCGGCGACTTCCGCGTCCTCAAACGCGGAGCAGTCCTTCAAGAGATAGTACAGCAGCGACTGCTTGTAGTGGTCGGCGATTTCGGCGCTGATGATCTTCTCATGGAGCTCCTCCAGGTTTCCATCCTTGGCAGGAGGATACAGGTAACCACCTATGAGATGTTAGCTGGGACACAGGCTATTGGAGTCGCTGGTCGCACTCTTGACGTGAAGCTGCGCGAGGAGCTTGTCGAAAAAAAGGGAGCCGCCTAGCGTACGACGGTTGGAGCGGATGTTGTTTTGAACATTTTGGCTGTATATCTCTGTGCCACTTGGGAAGACGGCAGAGAATTCGTAAATGTCGAGCATGACGGGCGCGCGTTGTAGTCTGTCGAGATGCGCGTGCGATTGGTGTTGTAGGCGCGAGTCACGTCGGCTTACTCATGGCCAAATTATGACACGAAATCAACCCCATTCTTCGCTCTGCCCCCAGTACAAAACCCTCTTTCTCGCTCTGTTCCCGACACGTACTTAATTCTTCACTCCAAAATCCTGAGACATTATCAAACTGCCAGAATCTGCGACGCTATTCTACTGTGCAGATCTAGACTCTGGACTCTCTTCGAAATACGTCTCTTTGCAGTGGAGAGCCCAATTATTTGCCTTGTCTATGGAGGATCAACAAGACAATGTCCCTGGATTCGTCTCCAGGGTTGCCGAGAACCAGGAATGCTACGCCCTTGACTGCCAATGGCGTCCCTCTGTACCCTCGCTTCTTTCTTATCACAGCCAAGACAGCCTTGGCGCGACGGATTTCTTGCTCGAATCTTTAGGGAGAATTGACAGCTTGACAGAACTGTTGCTTCTCTTCAGGGATACAAGGTAGGCTTAGGCTGTACCTACTGTGAGTTCATTCAAGAAATTCATCCCTGCCTCGAGCCATGTGTCAATGTAAAATTCCGTTCATTCCAGTCCTTTTAACAACTGCTCGAATGCGTTGGGAATTTAACTCTGCCCTCATTGCTTCCTCATGCTGCCCCACGCGTAACCTCGACCTCTGCTTGATGCTGGGTATATCTCATCATGCTCCACTCAAGGACTCACGTCAAGGAGATTGTAGCGCTCGTTGCGTTGCTTCTTGTTCTGATACTGCTCTGGTATCGGATTCTTTATGACGTCCATGGCCGGAGAAATGACGGTGTCGTATCTACGGATCTTTACCAACAATTGGAGTCTGCTCAAGAGGAGAAGCTGGAAACGGAATCAGAACCATGGTCGACTACTTCTGAGACGGCAATGACTGCCCTGGAGGATATTATGGACATGGAAGCAACCGGCACCGCGGAGACCACTGCACGAAGCACAGCAGACAATGGCAATACAGTCGCAATTGAGACAGAAAGTGCCACTGACTGGGAGGCTATCATTGCGGGATCTTCGAGCATCTTTTCTGAATCGATAGCGACGGCTTCATCGAAGGCTAGCAGGATCACGCCTGATGCAGAAGAAACCTCCACTTCAAGCTCCAAGGAGCCAGCAAGCACATCTGAAGAAGCCACGAGTTCGACTATCGATATTAGCACTTCGAGCTTCGTAGAGCTTACAAGCAGCTCTAGTGATGCCGTAGCTGCTACTGCTGGAGCTTTGACGCCAAAAGCCGTAAGTGTTGCTGCTACCCTGGGGTTACAAATGACAACACTGACAGCTATTAGTCTCACTTCGCCATCATTTCTGAGCTCTCGTTCGGCGCAGGTGCGGTCAAGCCTCCCGGATACAACTACACCAAGGCCGTGGTAATGCCTCGTACAACCAAAGAAGACATAAGCTGGCTCGACAACACGTTCGGCGACGACGACCTGCTCCAAAAAGCCATATACACAGTCGACAAACCCGTCAAGCCCTTCGTGCTCCCCTCTAACAAGGGTAATGAAGTCATGGCGTACCTGACCTACATCATCGACTTCTATGACCACTTGCCAGACGTTTCCATCTTCATGCATGCGCATGAGTACGCCTGGCACAACAACGAGCTCCTCGAGATGAGTAGCTCCGCCATGCTGACTCATCTGAACCTCCGAAAAGTCGTGCGCGATGGCTACGTCAACCTGCGCTGCCACCGCTACCCGTCCTGTCCCGACCATCTCTTCCCCTACGCCAAGAACCACAGCGCCTGGGACGTCCCTGAGGAAGCCATCTTTGCCGACGCGTGGTCTGAGATTCTGCCCCACGAGCCGGTCCCCGAGGTCCTCTCGCAGCCTTGCTGTGCTCAGTTTGCCGTCTCGCGCGAACGCATACGCGCTCTGCCGCGCGCCCAGTACAAGCATTTCAGAAAGTGGCTCATGTATACGACGCTCGAAAACCGCGTCTCCGGTCGAGTGTGGGAGTACATCTACCAGTACATCTGGGCCGGCGTGCCGCAATTCTGCCCCGAGGAGCACGCGTGCTACTGCGAAAACTACGGTCTCTGTACGGTTACCCACTCATCTTTCCCTTGCCTTCCCTCAAATATTTTCTCCAAAAACATTCTTTGCAATCACACCACGCTAACATCCCATTTCACCACAGGCTTCGGCGGCGAAAAGGAGTACAACTACTTCTTCCAAAAGAAGGCTGTCGTGGCCAGTCTGACGGACATGGCGCAGCAGCAGGCAGCTTCCGAGGATGGCAACGCTACGTATCCGATCGACTTCGTTGCGCACTTGCAGACGGCGACGCAGGAGGTCAAGGATGAGTTGGAAATGGCGTTCCTGAGGGGCATGAGCCCATACTACAGGGCTTTGGAGGTGGGCAGGGAGTGGGTAGAGGGTGATGGCTTTTAGGCCCTTCCAGTGTCTGTGAGATTCTTCTGATGGGAGTGGTGTTGCTGGCGTTGGATTGTCGTCATTGCTGTGCCGCGTGTTTAATAAGATGAGTTAGCTTCATTTCTAGTTCTTAGTATGCTTCCCTTTCCCCAGAAAAACAAATTTCCTTGCAGACGACAGCCAACGACAGAACATGAGCCCTCATGCTACCAAATATAGTTTTTTGTGCAAACCATCGTAGCGAGGTCCCGAAATAACTTGTCAGGTCCAAGACTTCTGAGCAGCCAAGGGAGACGGACTGTAGGGGGCCGGTGAGCATCCAAGCCCCTAGGAGCCAGGTAGAAGACCCAATGGTAGGACGGTTGGAAGGACCAGTCAAGTGCCCTTGCACGTTGTGACCTGCGATGAAGCGCTCGCTGGTCGGCAATTTCTTTCGTCGCCCGCTGTGCTTACTCCCCAATTCCAACGGCGCGAACGGACCAGCAGTAAACAACCAGGCTTTGCCACACCTCCCACTGACGCCTAACAAACTATGCGATACTGAGACGGCGGCAGAGAAAATACTGTAGCCGCAGCGTCATGACTCCAACCCGAAGGCTTCCCCAGGCTGGCAAGCACATCTCAACCAACTGTAGGCAGGCCAGCAAAACTCGCATTCCCGCACATCACGTTCAGATACCCAAACCTCCACTCTCTTTACAAGGACCTTATGAGAATTGAACAGATGAAGGGTGGTAGCTGCTTCGCGCTTAGCCCCGAGTTTGATTCCCGCGATCTTCTTTTGTTCGTTTTCTTTTTCTTGTTTCGTTCGAAACTCCACCAAAATGGATGGCCCGCTTTGTAACTACCTGTGTGTACGTGTGAGATGGCTGTCAGTCCGGCATGCACCTGAGATAACGATCTTCAGCGCACCTTTCTGTATCGTCATCCGCAAGTCTTTGCTGACGCCATCATTTGGGTGTCTTCCTTTTACTATTATGTACGCAGTGAGTGCGCCTGTGGCGTGCCAGTTGGCCATGACTCAAGTGAACCACTTGCTGTTCAAGGTGCAAGCACCTTTTACTACGTCTTCCCAGCCAAGGCTGTAGCTTAAGAACTAAACAGTAATGTCTCTATCTGCACTGCATGCTCCCGCCAGCCCCCCTCCCCCAAAGTCGACTGCTGATTCTTCCTTCATATCGTATTAGACGCTATGGAAACGCTGCACCTTTCCCCGCCGCTTAGACTGGGGAGTAAAGACTAGAGTGGCAGGGTATAGAGCTTCAAAGAAATTTCGCCATGTACATACGAAGATATTATAATGAACTTGGTTGTACAGTCTTCGCCTAAGCCCATACATACTACGTACAAAACAGACAATCTCAAAGCAGTGCAAAACTAGCTTCGTGAGATGCGCAAACGCAACCGGCATCCGCTGGCTTTTACTGGAAGCAAGCCTCTGCCACTAGAGCGGTCCATAAAGACGGCGACTAGACAAACGAAGGCAGCCTTCTCGCGGTACCGACCGAGTCTCAGTCTCTGCCTTTTTTCGCTTGACCCCGGACAAATCCATCCCGTGGGATCCGCGGCCAGCACAGTATGCAGTCCCCATGATCAAGGCGTGGCCATCACGAACGAGACAGGCCCAGGAAAATGAATGCACCACAGGATAAGGACAGGCGCTGGATTCGTGTAGAAATCATTTGCGGTCACGTCTGGCAACGTTGTAGTGATCGATGTTACCATAAGTGTTTGGATGGCGTGGGAAAAGGATAGGCGGGAATCATTCTTGCTCTTCGTCTTCGTCGTAACTCTCATCGTCTTCGTCGTAATCCTCATCGTCTTCTTCATTGTTGCCAGGACATTCGTGACCATGATAGCGCTGGCCACAGCGGTAGCAAAATTCGGCGCCACAGTTGCATCTGTTTTGGCAGAGTGAGTCAGTTGCGTGTGAATTGGCTAGGTGGGTTTGCCCCTGGTGGGGTTGATGGAGTAAGAGAGAGAAATGGGCAGACAGGGGTGATGAGCACCACAGATGTGCCAACGGAAGATAGAAGAGAGGCCCATACGTCACCTGCCGTGGTCGCAGTGACGGTTCTGCCAGCGTTGACCGCAGACATAGCAGAATTGCGCGCGGCAGGTGCACCTAGCGGCGATGTGAGTTGTACGAAGGGGGAAGCGAGGACAAAGTAAATCAGAGCGAGGGGGACGGAGGGCAAACAGCGCAGATGCGTCGTGTCGCCCAGGAAGAATGAAAGGTACTCACGTCATATAGTTGCAGCCATCTGTCTTCTCAACCATGCTCTTGCAGCGATAGCATTGCTGCCAGCCGCGCTGCTGTGCTGTCGACATCAATTGCTTGACCTCTGGATCCTCGGGACACACGCCGCCGGCGCCGCCCGTGTGCTCGTCGGCCAGCCTCTTGCACTGCGTACAAGTCTGCGTCAAGCATGCGGTGCAGTGTACGAGAGTGTTGCTGCTGCTTGAAGCTCGCGACGGGTCGTCGAGCATGCGCTTGCCGTCTGCAAACCTATACTCAAAGATGCCGGTGGTGACAGCAGACCGTTGCGGCGCGATGAACTCTCCACAGTCGTCCCTCCCGCACCATACGCGCTCTTCAATCGGCGTCTCTAGTATTGCGCGATGCCGGATGTAGTTCTTTATGACTTTGACATTGAGCCAGGGTCTCATCGTTTTGTAAAGGATGGGATGATCTTTGCAGCATGTTGGCGGGAACGGCTGCGGACTGAGGCGAGAGATGGCGCCTGAGATGGCGCCTGTGAAGAGTTCTGAAAGGCACTCGGTGCAGTAGCAGTGGTCGCAAGGTAGACGTGCGATTTTGTTGGTGTGATACTCGTACGTGTTGAAGCAGACGGCGCAGTCGAATGTTTGATGGGCGTGAATGCTAGAAGTAATGGAACCCAGACTTTGTTTTTTCCCCCTCTCAGTCTTCAGATTGGGGATCGTAAACGAACTCAAGTCTGTCATAGTATCGATCATATTGCGGCGATAGCTGTGTCCTATTTGCTCCGTGGGTTCTGGGGACATTACCAGCACGTTTTCGAAGACGGATGTCTCGTTGGTACACGGTCTCTCATTCACAATGGTACGGTCCTGGAGAGTAGCGACGTTTGAGTCGCCTGAATCCGACGATGCCTCATACTGAAGGGCTTGCGCGTACGCCAAGTCTTCTGCTATTTGCCTTTCGAGCGCGTCGAGGCGCGCTGCTTCTTCTGCATCCCGCCGCTCCTGTGCTTCACGTGCTTCCCTAGCGCTGGCTTCGAGGGCGGCTCTCAGCTCTTGCTCCTCTCTGCGGCGGATGAACAACTCCAATCTCTGCGGTCTCCCAGTTCGTGTTGGAATAGGTGGAGCCCTAGAAGATGGAACCCATGGTGGGCACGCGGGAAGGGCGAATCGATCCCGAGGAGCGGACCCCCTTGAAGGTTCAGGTAAATCGAAAGTGCCGTCGAAAGAGTAGGGAAGGCGTCTCCCCAAGTCTGCATATCGCTGCAATGGGCTAGTTTGCACATAGCCGCGTGCGAGCTCTTGGCCATCGAAATCTTTGTTGTTATCATACCTCTGGGAATAACGTCGGTCGCCCATTTTTGTTGCTCTTTAAGGTCGGTTCGAGGAAAACGAAGGAGGTTTGCGTCGATGGCCGGCTTCGAAGCCAGTCATATTCGATGTCGAAAGCCGTGTTGTCAATCAAGTCACCATTTGCCGAGGCTAGCAACATTTTCTGGCTCTTTCAGCATCACGTCTGCAACGGAGTTATGTGGTGATTAAAGTGACTGCGAAAGAATAAGAAGACGACAGACACGGGTTTGAGACATTCGCAGTTTGTGTCATAAGGCTCCGCGCTTGGTGAAAGCTCGCGTGGAGAAGTGCCAGGAGCAACATTAAGGACACTGGTAGCCCCAGGATACCCGAGTGATTGGCGCTAAACGCGGCGGAGAGTTACTGGTTGAACTTGATCGGTAGCCTCAAAGGATTATGAAGGCGCTGGTCCATTTCTTTCTCGTAGCCTTGCTCTTATTGTCGTGATAAGTCATCAGGGGCATCCGCACACGTAATTTTCGGCGCCAGTTCAACAGGGGTTTGCTACCGTCATGCGTCGAAATCTGTGTTTGAAGGCCCGGAGGTTTTTGGATCTGCCGTTAGTGAAATCAAGACTGATGCAGAGGTTTTGACGTTTCGCGAAACTAAGCGAGCGGCCCTCACGTCATGGCGGAAAGAATGAAGGTAGGTGCGAGCATTTCTGCGCGCCCAATCGTCGTTTTCGATGCTACTTGAGTAGATCCTTGGCCCGGCCCTTGAACACCATGACTTCGTAAAGTGGTCCCATTTTTTTCAGGAATCAAGCCATAACCGAACCTGTTCAGAACCTTCACCCATCCCGGAATGCAGACCCCCAACACTCAAAATTTCGGCCTCGGCGCGCGTTTACTGGGCTCCAGCGGAGGTCTTGGCGGCCTGTTGGGGGTTGATCTTCTTGCCGTCCTTGTTGTACCGGATCCTGGGCGGTGGAGCGCGGTTGCGGCGACCCTCGCGGGAACGGACACTGCATCTAAGTCAGCCTCCCACTGGAGTAGACGGGGAGCACAGATACACACCGCACGATCTTGCCGTGGATGGCGCAAGAAACGCAGTACTGCAGCTTGAGGTACATCTTGGGGACGGTGTACTCGGGGAAGACAGAGGCATCCGAGATATCACCTATTACAAACAGGAATCAGTGTTCCGTTCTCCCGCCAAGGTTCTTCTCAATCCCCTGCCACCAGAATGGCGACTCCTCCCATTGTAGTGCGCGCGGTGTACGTACGGATGGCGGCGGACTCGACCATGTTCCGGATGGTGAATCTCTTGATCGCCTTGTCCTTTGGAGTGCATCGCGAGCAGTTGGAGCAGCGGATCGGCTTGACGTGGCCGCGGCCGTTCTTGTTGCGTCCGCTGCGGAAAGTCAGTGATGAGGTCGACTGTGGAGAGGGTGAGACGCACTTGTTAGCCCTCTTCTTGACCATTTTGACTGAATCTGCCGGGGAGGAATAGGCTCAGAGGTTGGGCGAGGGTTGTCGTCGTTGGTAAAACAAGTCCGGGGGTTGCAGTCGCGACGGCCGATTGTGCGGGTGGCTCGCTTGTCCGGATGGCCCGAGCGCCGTAGAGTCGGCACGGGACAACTCTTATCCGAATCCCCAATTGAGGCAAGCGTGAATCATGTGACAGTCAGGGATCTGGCGGCCAGAGGACAGTCTCTCCGACTTTCAGACTCTCAGTCTGCCCGCAGTGACCTTGCTGTTGCTGTCCGCTGTCCGCCGTCCGCCGTCAGGAAGCCCTTCCGCAACACCTCCGGTCCCTGTTCGCCCGCTTGTTGATTCTTTTGCCGTCTTCCCTGACTTCAACCGCTCCCATTCTCCCACCCAGGGCGTTTTGTGTACCCTGTTCCCGCCAGTCAGAGATCGCATTTTACGAGTCTGCGCAAAATCCTGTCCCACGTAGCAACCGACCACAACTCCCGAGGACCATTCGACGTCCATCTTCGCGCAGCAAAAGAAAAAAACGCGTTATACGAGTCTCCAGGAGTCGCCTTAATCCACTACCCTTTCTCCAACGACCGTTGTGGATTGTCGTCGCCATGTCGGCCGCTGGCACCTATCGCTCCAATCAAAAGCCTAGGGGAAATATCCCCTCCTTCACCAGTCCTTCGGGCATTCCTAGGCCTGCGGACAACCACAGTGAAGTCGGAAGCCATGCCGGTGGCAGCAGTCTGCACGCCAGCCGCGCGAAGCAGTCGAAGCGCGACGAGGTTGGTTACTCTGGCTGCATACGTTGACATGGCCTTGCTGATGCGCAAAACAGGCGATTCGCAAGAAAATCGAGCATGATTTGAACAAGAAGCGGAACCCCCAGGGACGCGTCCGGCCTTCGCGAAAAGCTCCCCCTGGGACTGTCCTCGCCCTAAAGCCCAGCTCGGCCCTCCAGATCAAGCCCCATATTACCGTCGCCGAGGCCGCCCAGCTCATGGCCGCGAAGCGCGAGGACTGCGTACTGGTTACGGACAACGACGAGCGCATTGCTGGCATCTTTACTGCAAAGGACCTGGCTTTCCGGGTAGTTGGTGCTGGAATCAGAGCTAGGGATATTACGATTTCGGAAATCATGACCAAGAATCCCCTCTGCGCAAAGACGGACACCAGCGCCACCGATGCGTTGGATCTCATGGTGCGCAAGGGCTTCCGCCATTTGCCCGTCATGGACGAAAACCACGATATTGCAGGAGTCCTCGATATTACCAAGTGCTTCTACGAGGCTATGGAGAAATTGGAGCGTGCGTACAGCTCGTCCAGGAAGCTTTACGATGCGCTGGAGGGTGTGCAAGCCGAGTTGGGATCCAGCCAGCCCCAGCAAGTCATTCAGTACGTTGAGGCCATCCGATCCAAGATGTCTGGCCCTACGCTTGAGTCGGTTCTGTCCGGCCTCCCCCCGACAACCGTCTCGGTCAGGACTTCGGTCAAGGAAGCTGCTCAGCTGATGAGGGAGAACCACACGACTGCTTTGCTGGTGCAGGACAACGGTTCCATCACCGGAATCTTCACCAGCAAGGATGTTGTCCTTCGTGTCATTGCTGCTGGACTAGACCCCTCTACCTGCAGTGTGGTCCGTGTGATGACGCCCCACCCTGACTTTGCTCCCATCGACATGAGCATTCAGGCCGCCCTCCGCAAGATGCACGGTAAGTACCACCAAAATTTGTTAATCTTCAAGCTGAATGAGCTAAAGCTAACGTTTCTCAGACGGTCACTACCTCAACCTGCCCGTCATGAGCGAGGCTGGCGAAATCGTCGGCATGGTGGACGTGCTCAGGCTAACGTATGCGACGTTGGACCAGGTAAAACCCCCCTCATCGTCCGATCCAGGGACAGAACTTGACAAGATTTTAGATAAACACTATGCAAACCGGAGACAATGAAGGTCCAGCATGGAACAAATTTTGGCTCTCGCTGGACCACGAAACCGAGTCTATGGTGTCTGGTGAGGGCGGCAGCCACCATCCCCGGACTGATGTTTCAAGGTCACACGTTGTTTCTCCGGACGCTGGCCGCCACCTCGAGCGTGGAGAAAGCGTGATGCCTAACGAGTCTGCCTCGCATGTCGGTGCTGACAGCCCCGAGGCTTCGGCCGTGGCACCATCAGCAGCCATGACTCTGGAAGACGTGCCTTTTGCCTTCAAGTTCAAGGCACCAAGCGGCCGTACCCACCGCCTGCAAATCATCCCGTCCGCCGGTATGGAAGAATTCATTCACCATGTTGTCGACAAGCTCGGCAGCGAAGTTGATGCAGTCGGGGGAGTTCCTACCGTTGAAGACGGCCACCTGAGCCCCTCTGGGTTCGCTCTCAGTTACCTCGACAACGAGGGCGACACCGTCTCCATCACCACCGTCCGGGACCTGATTGAAGCTGTGAGCTTGGCTCACCTCAGCCACCGCGACAAAGTCGATCTTTTCGTCCACGACCCGGAGCACCCGCCCATCCCCGCAACCACCAACCCACAGCCCGACGTCCCCAAAATCAATACGCCACCCGAGTCGGTGCTACGTGAACGGAGAAGTGTCTCGTACGAGGACAGCGAGGAGGAGATGGAGAAGCCCCGGCGCAAGAAGACGCAGCAGGCCACGCAAGAACACGTCATTGCTGGCGTGCCCAACGAGCTGCTCCTGCCCGGCGCCATCGTGACGCTTGCGGTGGTGATTGTGGGAGTCTTTGCGCTCGGCCGCGCCAGCGGCAAATGAGGCGCTTGTCTCTTCTTTAGACGATACAGGTGAGCCTAATGGGGTGCTCGTCCTTGAGTATGTATGGGTAGCGCAAGATTCCTTAAAAGTGACGATATCATGGATGGCGAAGGCTGTCTGCATGGGAAACGGCCGTTTCTTGAGGCGCATGGGATGCGGGTTTTTGTTCGTCTGTACTTGGTACTGTGTTGTTGTAGCGTAGCACGACGGCAGCGAGCCGTTGGGCGAGTAGACCGAGGTGCAGAAGAATCATGACATGACTGTTCACTGCCCGTTGATGTCGGGGGAGACATGTGTAGAATGTCGCCAGGATCTCCTGTTGCCCTTCTTCCAGCTGGGCGCGGGGCGTGGCTCAAATACTTCCCGTGGTCAAGCTTTTTTTTTTTGAAAATGCCCTGCGTATCGGCGCCGCCTCACGGTCCTCAGATCGCTCCCGGCGGCTCGTCTCGTTCCAGGTCTCAGGTCGCACGACTACCCAAGGCACGTCTCCTCGGTTGAGGCACATTACGGCATCAACTAGTGGCGCTGGTGGGATGCTAAGCTGTTGGCTCTTGCGTAACAACCTTATACCACTTCAACTTCGAACAGTCGCACAACGTCATCACGTGCTTTGAAGTCCAACCACTGTCTATAAATCGCAAGACTATCGTCACCACTCTCACGTTATACCGGCATGATCAGCTACCTCTGGTCTCCTACTGTTTGGGTGGAAGATCAGGTATACAAACACTTCCATAGCGACAGTTCATGGAACAAACGCTCAATCATCTTTCTCCCCTCATACTCATCTCACGCAAGCAGTGAAGAGAGAAGGAATACATATCTCGCCTAGCTCTTGACCCTCCTCAACGCCAGCATCTCGCGTCGCAGCTATCGTGCTAATCTAGTTTTTGTTTGTCCCAAAAGAGTCAAAAGGGATAATGAAAAGGCAGAGACCACCTGCGAGGAGGCAGGAGAAAAAAAAAAATATCCATAGAAGCAAGGTATGGAGGTAGGGACCAGCATTTCGGAAATTCCAGTTGCTGTAACATTGCGGTATATATTGAACCTCTTCTTCTACTTCACCAACGCCGCAGTCACCCAACACTAGCACAGCCTAGTCCAGCCCAGCCAACTGGATGGCTCGTTTGTTGCCGGATATCTTGGCCCTGATGGACAACTTTCTTCAAAACTTCAAACACAATAAAGCTCTCGATACCAACGGCCACACGTCTCCCATCTGCATCCGCGTCTAAGGTAGCATAATGGCCTTCTCGTTGGTGATGGGCGCCTTAGCCGCCGACCCATCGTCACTTCCGGACTTATCAACGACACCCTCGATGCCATTTATAACCTCACCATCCGCCATGGTCGAGAACCGGCCCTGGGTGGGGCGATCCTGGTAGACACCCTGGGGCAGGATGAGCTGATCCTCATCATGGTGGTCGGAGCCCTCGCCGAGGCCCTGGATGGGGAATAGGAAGCTGAGAGTGGGGTAAACGGCAAGGGCGATGAGAAAGCCGGTGATGAAGCCGAGGCGCGACAGCTTCATCCAGCCGTTTGGCTGGCGCGAAAGGTCGGCGCAGCCCATGATATAGCCGGGCATGGCAGGGAAGATGGCGAGCACGAACGACGCGAACGCGCGCCAGTTGACGCCTTTCCAGTACCAATAGATGCTCTGGTTGTTGCCTAGGTACAGGTCGCGCATCTTGACGGTGCGCCGCCGCACAATCCAGTAGTCGGCCACCAAGATGCCGGACAAAGGCCCGTAGAAGGTGCCGAAGCCCGCCAGCACGGCGATAAAGGTGGCGGCGCTGGACGTCAGTTGCCACGGGTTGACGGCGACGCCCACGGCGGCGATGAGATAGGCTCCGCGCCGGATGTTGAGCCATTTGGGGCTGTACGAGGCGAGGTCCATGGCCGAGGCAACACTGTTGAGGATGATGTTGACGGTCACCTGGGCGAAGGCGCAGGCGGAGCTGGCGAAGAAGACGGCCGCTCGTGAGCGTGCGGAGTTGTTGTAGTGCAATTGGATCTGGCGGAGGAGTAGGTACGGTTGCCAGTAGGCGTCGCCGAGGACGTCAGCGGCTGCCGACGTGCAGAGGATACCCAGGGCGAAGGCAAGGTACATCTCGAGCATTGTTAGTTCGAAGAGCTTGGTATTGAGGGAATATGGGATGCAGTTGTCTTGCACACTTACAAAGATTGGGCAGGCGATGGCCTGCGCGATCATCGGGACTCTGTTTCCGTCCTTGGAGTAGCGGCACCAGTCGGACTGACCAAGCGTGATGACTGCGCAGTTACCGAGTACACTTGTTGCGCCGTATACGCAGGCCCATCCTAAATCGGGTCAGCCCCTGATCCCCGAGGGTTGAGGAAAAGAACTCACCAACTGAGCCAGCTAAGACTGATGGTGGCTCATAGTTGCGGGCGAAGTAAAGGCCGCCTCCGCCAGCAGTGTGAGTGGACCAAATGAGAATGCCTTGTGAAGATCAGTTTTAGTTTCAAAAAGCTTTTGGGACAGGGGATGGTAGCGCACCCGTTACGACAATTGCAAACATGCAACAGGAAACCAGGAAGGGTCTGTGGAGACGTTCAGGGGGCAGCCACATGACGATCAAAACTGGTACACATTAGTTGCCATTTGCTTATAAAGTAGGACGATTGGTCTCACATATGATGTAGTAGAGGATAAAGCCAATAAAGTCCTGCATATACCGTGTCAACGTTCAGCGCCATAGAGAATGATCAGAGACGGTCCGGTGGTGTACCTTGAGTTGCAGCGTGCCGTTGGCAAGCGGATAATCCCAATTGGCCCAGGATAGAGACAAGGTTCCAATCATTGTAGACACAGCTTGGCCACCCCAGAAAGCCTGCCAAGGTCATTAGCCCCAAGCTACTCTTGCTAAGTTGACAGGAAAGGATATTTCACAAACCTCAATGCCATCCCAAATCAGCCCTGGCATGACACGGAAGAAGACTGCAAACCAGCTGCCTCTCATTCCCCAAGCGAGTCGACTGGTTACCGTGAAGGTGATATGGTGGGCGCCGCCAGGCCACTGTACGCCACGAGTCAAATTGTGCGTCTTTGGCTCATGGTCTGGGAGACAGGGGAGCATATGCAACTTACACCACAAAGGACACACATGGCCGCCAGAATGACGGGAGAAACAAGTCCAGCAGTAAGACATTGCTTTGCACTCAGACCATAGGCGATGAGGGCAGAGCCAGTTGCGTAGTTGTAAATGGCGAAGCCTGCGGCGTGGTTAGCACCTGGCGAAAATATACTTTGTCGAATTTCCTCCCCAAACTCACCTCCTGTCATCCAGTAGATGGTGTAATTCCACCATCCCCAAGTACGCCTGGTGAATCTGTTAGAGCTGTTCATACCATTGTTGAATGGCTGCGAAGGGATTACCGTGTCGAGTCCACCGGCGCGAGGTCTGTGTGGCGGTTAGCGTACACCGCTGACGTACATGAAGCTCCAGTCTTGCTCATTCGTCGCCAACCTCAATGCTGCAATAGCCCCTCCTCATCTGTACGGAAGGGAAAGGTTCAACGCACCTGGATTAATCCACTGATCAACTTTGAATGTGCCGCTCTTTGGAGGCTGCACCTCCATCCTCTTGAGCATTTGCCTGAATTTCGAGCCATCCCAGCTCGCTGTAGACGTAAACGAAGTCATAGCAGCAACGACGACATAGAGAAGTAACGATGAAAAAGAAATGAACAGTGCAGATGCTGAAGTTGTAGAGTACGGCGGCGTCTCTTATCTAACTGCATTGGGCATATGCGAGTTTCCAGGAGGAGATACGCTCGATAGGACTGCTCGGAGGAATGGTTTTAGAGCGGACAGGGTGATCCCAGACCGTCGCATGTATAATTCCGTGCTGGAAAGGCGCTGTGCCCAATTGAATTTTTAGGAACCCCTTCCGCGTGCTGTAGATATCTTATCAACGAGGGACACGGGAGGAGGTTAATTGATGAGCTTGGCGCTGGGGATATCATCCTGAGTTCGGGGTCGAGCGGCTATGGCGGGGTGGAGGTCTGGGGGGTGTGGAGAGCTCCTTAAGAGGCCAATCGGCAATCCCACTTCGGCCATGATAGTTTCCTATCAGCGGTTTATGTCGAACTCTGGAGTCTTTGTCAGCTCGCGCGCACCACTTTTGCACCACTTGTATAATGGCTATCATAAATACCGAGGCCCTCAAACGTTCGAGTTGGCCACACCAAGAGCTTCACAGTCATCTTAGATCGAATTGGCGAAATGGAAACAACGTCGACTCGCTACGTCGCCACGCTTGCGCCACAATTGTCGGGCCTGTTCGCGACTGTAGTCATAATCTACGTTCTTTCTCGTCTTCCGGGTTTCTATCATAAGGTCCAACTGTGGCGAAAGTACTGCTCTTCGCACATCAAGTTCAGTCGGGAAGCTGGTGAGGGGAAATACCTTTGGCTAGAAGATCCTTGGTCGAGTTCGCCGCCTCTACCATATCACACGCTCTGTCTGTGATATCTGACAGGTTGACAGAAAGCCGCAACTACTGGCTGTGCAAACATGTTGCAATCAAACACGTCTTCTCCCGGTCCGCGATCCAGGAGACAGACCACCGTGCCGGCTTTGACTGGTTCCATTTCGCGGGATGGGAAATTCCGACAACTGACAGCAGATATAAAAAAACTGTCCGGACTGCAGACTCAACTGTCCACCGAGAGCTTGCAAAGTCGAAGCTCAGCAGTCTCCTAGATTCCGTTCGAAGGGTTGGATTTGCGGAGATCGAAAGATATAAGAAAGCCGTCGGCAGTGGTGGCAAACATGTCTCTCTTCACACGCTCATGTACCGGTTGGGATACAACGTCAACTGCATCGGCATATTTGGACCAGATTTGGATCACGTCAAGACGCGAGTTATCCTTCAAAACTTCACCGAGCACCAGCACGTCATGTTCCATTGCTTCAATTGGCCACTGCCGTTGTGGTTGACGAGCCGCGTTGTACCAGGAGCGAGACGAACTGTCAAAGCCCGGGCAGAGCTGTTCAACCAGTTGCTTGGCTGGTACAATGCCGGCGGTGTAGCTACGGCCTCGCCAGAGATGCAAGCCGTGGTAAAGGTCTTTGAGGACGCAGGGACATCTCCTGACATTGGATCCAAATTCATGAACAGTGAGTACTTGTCGCGCAACACTGCAGACTCGGAAAATGTCTGAGCTTGTGAGACAGTGATGATGATTGCCTTTTTGGCAAACACACCAGAGACTTTGGGCTGGCTTTTTACTCATCTGGTTCAGTCCCCGAAACTCTTGGAAAAGGTTCGCGCCGAGTGCGACGCGGTAGGGGATGTTGATCCGACGGCGCCATTTCTGAAGCTCACGCCACATTTGTATTCGGCCCTGTTCGAGACCTGTCGACTCTATGTCTTTACAGGTACGGCTGCCACCTTTGTTTCTTTGAGGATACGTATTAACCCGAAGCAGGCACACCAGCGACCGTCATCAAACCTACGAGGTTGCCGGGGATGGGTGACCACGTCTTCCTTCCTGGGGACATTCTTCATTCCATGGGCCAGTCAGCGGCGCTTGACGTTGAGGTCTACGGTGAAGACGCAAAATTTTGGAAAGGCCATCGCTTTGTCGGAGAAGGCGAAAGCCTGCTAAAGTACGACCTGACGTTTGGCATCGGCCGGAGTCCTTGCCCGGGCAGGAACTTTGCCATTGCTGAATTGTGTCTGATAGCCACAAGAATGGTGCAGACGTTCGATTTTGCTGATCCAATGGTAAGTGGAGCTGACATTACTTGTCGAAGGCAATCGTGTTAAGTCTCGTCTCCTCTTTGACAGATTACGGAGCGGCTGGCATTCGACGATCCAGACTTCATCGTGAAGAAGCCTGTGCCGGAGAAGACGGTCGATATCATTGACCTTGACGGCAAGGTGCATAGAATCGTCCATCCAGGAAACGGTTCCGACGAAGGTAAGTCGCACCCTCTTCTCGTCTTCTCGACAAGGCGTCTTTTGCTGAGCAGCTGCAGGCCCACCGGGCATGACTGCTGCAAACACTCCGGCATACGACTTTGCCTGCAAGCTGACTCCCCGAATCTGAGCGCGACATTCCCTTGTCAGTGTCGAGCTGGGGCTTTGGATAGGGAGGGGGGTTCTTGGGGGTTTGGCCGCCGTGACAGCGTGAATAATGGCGGCGATATAGCGTAGCGCAGGTAGATTGACGAATCAACGACGGCGAACTGTCGCAGAAGACGAGGAATAAATTGGCTACTCCAGCTCCTCCTCCTAGCCTTTGGGACGAGTGTGGAGTGTGAGGTGTGCAGCGAGTCGACACGTGATTCATCAGTTCGTCAGGTTGTTTTGGCCAGCCTGCGGCCAGTGAAGTGAGAGAGAGGGTGTTGGCTTAGGGTTGCTTAGCCCTGGGCAGCTCAGCCCGCGCGACGACGACCCCACGACTTTTTTTCCCAGCAACTCAACCTTGCCGATATATCTGCCCGCCTCGCGACTCACGGGCTCTCTACGACACAATCGACCCCGATCTCGCATCCTCACGCCCTTTGGCGCCCTCCTTGGCACAAATCCTGCACGCTGCGACTGTTGCGCGCGGCAGCGCACGCCCATACCCTCCCCGTCCCTCGCTCCTAGGCTCTCTTCGAGAGCATCACACCCGTCCCAACATGTCGATGCTCCCGCCCGAGGTGCACTCGGCCCTGGCCCAGATGCTCTCTGGTCTGCAGTCGCCCGACAATGTCGCACGCACCCAGGCTGAAGAGACGCTCAACAACGACTGGGTCACTGCGCAGACCGAGATTCTGCTCATGGGCCTCGCCGAGCAAATACAACTGGCAGAGGACGCTGGCGTATGTCTTTCTGATGTTGGAGGACTGTAGCTCAGGCTGACTTGTGCTCGTAGACGCGTTCGTTCGCCTCCGTGTTGTTCAGGCGCATTTCGGTCAGGAACCGGAAGGATCCCGCTACAGACCAGACCAAGGAACTCTTCCTCACACTCCCGGAGCCTCAACGCAATGCCATACGCGCCAAGATGCTACAGTGTCTCGAGGGCGAGCAGAGCTCTGCCGTGAGGAACAAGATAGGCGACGCCGTTGCCGAGCTCGCTAGGCAATATACGGAAGAGGGTAATGTTTTCACATCGTCCCTAGCCTTGAAGGAACAGGATCCTGACGGACGTCGCAACGTAGGCGAAGCTTGGCCAGAACTTCTCGGAGCTCTGTTCAAGGCGAGCCAATCTCCGGAGCCAGGCCAGCGCGAAAATGCCTTCAGGATATTTGCTACGACGCCCGGCATTATCGAGAAGCAACACGAGGACACGGTTTTGGGCGCCTTTACCCAGGGATTCAAGGATGACAACATTTCGGTACATACACACAAAAGAATGGCGATGCGTGGAGACGCTTCAATCCCTGGGAAAACACATCGGACGGCTTTGGTGCTAACATCACACAGGTCCGCATCGCCGCTATGGAGGCCTTTTCGTCCTTTTTCCGGTCGATCAACAAAAAGTCGCAGCAAAAATACTACCCTCTTATTGGCGAAATCCTCAACATCCTCCCACCCATCAAGGAGGCAGGCGACTCGACACAGCTCTCCAATGCCTTGATTGCCCTGATCGACCTGGCGGAGATCGCCCCAAAAATGTTCAAGCCCGTCTTCAATGCCTTAGTCAACTTTAGCATCACGGTCATCCAAGACAAGGAATTGGAGGACAAGACACGCCAGAACGCTCTCGAGCTGATGGCAACCTTTGCCGATTCCAGCCCTCAAATGTGCCGCAAGGATGCCAACTACACGCCGGACATGGTTACCCAGTGCTTGTCCCTCATGACCGACGTTGGTATTGACGACGATGATGCCGAAGAGTGGAACGCCATGGAGGATGTGAGTTTGCCCCAAATCTTCCAATCGAATTTGCTAACTTGTCCAGCTCGACCTCGACGAGAGCGACGAAAACCATGTCGCCGGTGAGCAGACTATGGACCGCTTGGCGAACAAGCTCGGTGGATCTACCATTCTGCTTCCGACCTTCAACTGGCTTCCGCGCATGATGACGTCCTCCGCTTGGCGCGACAGGCACGCTGCTCTGATGGCCATTTCCGCCATCTCGGAGGGTTGCCGCGACATGATGATTGGCGAGCTTGATAAAGTCCTCGACCTGGTGCTGCCGGCTCTTCAGGATGTCCACCCGCGCGTTCGATGGGCTGGTTGCAACGCATTGGGTCAGATGAGCACAGACTTTGCGACGACAATGCAAGAAAAGTACCACCAGGTTGTGCTTCCCAACATTATCCCGGTCCTCGAATCCACAGAGCCGCGAGTACAAGCCCATGCAGCTGCTGCCCTGGTCAACTTTTGCGAAGAGGCCGAAAAGGAGGTCCTCGAGCCCTACCTGGACACTTTGTTGAGCCACCTGCTTCAACTGTTGCAAAGCCCCAAGCGCTTTGTACAGGAGCAGGCCCTTTCAACCATTGCCACCGTCGCCGACTCTGCCGAGCAGGCGTTTGGCAGATACTATGATACCCTGATGCCGCTTTTGTTCAACGTTCTCAAGGAGGAGCAGTCGAGGGAGTACAGACTACTGCGCGCCAAGGCCATGGAGTGCGCCACGTTGATTGCTCTCGCTGTTGGCAAGGAAAAAATGGGTCAAGATGCAATTGCTCTAGTCAACTTGCTCGGAACTATCCAACAGGGCATCACAGACTCGGACGACCCTCAATCCTCCTATCTGCTGCACTGCTGGGGCCGCATGTGCCGTGTCCTGGGTCAAGACTTTGTCCCATACCTCCAGGCCGTCATCCCACCGCTTACTGAGCTCGCCAGTGCCAAGGCCGACATTCAGCTTCTCGAGGATGATGACCAAGTTGCGCAGGTCGAGCAAGACGAGGGTTGGGAGCTTGTGCCGCTCAAGGGCAAGGTCATTGGCATCAAGACCAGCACCTTGGACGACAAGCACATGGCAATCGAGCTCATCGTCATTTACGCTCAAGTTTTGGACGCCGCCTTTGAGCCTTATGTTGCCACCATCATGGAGAAGATTGCTCTGCCCGGTCTTGCATTTTTCTTCCACGACCCTGTCAGAGTGGCGTCCGCCAAGTGTGTGCCAGCTCTGCTGAACTGCTATAAGAAGGCGCACGGCGAGCAATCTCCGCGCCTCGGTCAGCTTTGGAGCTCAACGGTTGACAAGGTCATGGAAGTCCTCACCACAGAGCCCGCCATCGACACACTGGCGGAAATGTACCAATGCTTCTACGAGTGCGTCGAGTGTCTTGGCAAGGGCTGTCTGACTGATCAACACATGTCTCGCTTCATCGAGAGCGTCGAATCCGTTCTGCAAGATTACCAGCAGCGCGTTGCGGCACGCCTCGAGGAGCAAGCCGAGCAAGATGACGGGGATGAGCTCTCCGAGGAGATGGCGTTTGCCATTGAAGATGACCAGACATTGTTGTCAGACATGAACAAGGCGTTCCACGTTGTCTTCCAGATGATGGGGCCCGCCTTCCTGCCACACTGGGAGCGCCTTGTCAAGTTCTACGCCGCCTTTGTCAACAACGCCGACCCAACACAGAGGCAGTGGGCAATCTGCATCCTTGACGATGTCCTCGAGTTCTGCGGTCCTCAATCGTGGAACTACAATCAACAGATCATGCAGCCTCTCGTGAACGGTATGCGTGACGACGTGGCGGCCAACAGGCAAGCTGCCGTTTACGGTGTCGGTGTTGCCGCACAAAAGGGCGGCGAAGCGTGGTCAGAATTCGTGGCCGCATGTCTGCCTGCTCTCTTCGAGGTGATTCAGCGGCCCAACGCTCGCGATGATGACGACATCTTTGCAACAGAAAACGCTTGCGCCAGCATCGCCAAAATCCTGCACTTCAACAACTCCCAGGTGGGCAACGTGCAGGAAGTCGTTGGCGCCTGGGTTGACACGCTTCCTATTGTCAACGACGAGGAGGCCGCGCCCTACGCCTACGCGTTCCTTGCCCAGCTCATCGACCAGTACGTTTTTCTCCCTTGTTTTCTTTTCCAAACTAGCTCGTCTAACACGTCCTGCAGGAACAATCCAGCAGTCCTGGGCAAGGCGCCTCAATGCTTCAAGTACGTGGCGCAGGCGCTCGAGGCAGAGACGCTGCAAGGCAACATTGCGACGCAGATTGTGCGGGCAACCAAGCAATTGGTGCAGACGGCGGGCCTGGATGCGGGACAGTTGCTTGCGGCCTTGACGCCAGAGACGCAGCAGACGGTGCGGGCCTTTTTTGGATAAGGCAAAGTAAAGTCTAGCAAAGCAAGAGCGGTCATAATTCGGACACGAAGGAGAGAAAAAAGCGGCGATTATGAAAAGAATAAATAAGAGAGGTCGCGATGATGACAACAATCAGGATGTGGAATAGATTGTGGCGGCCGGGAAACACGAGACGTCTTTTTTTTCTTTCTTCCTCTTTCTCCCTTTTTTTGTGTTTTTTGGTTTGATGACGATGACGGGTTTGTCGTCGAACAATCCCCCCGCCCGGCCCTTTTTTGTTTTTTTCTCCAGCACTTTGTATGTGGTAGCAGCAGCGGACGACTGGAAGTTTTGATCCCCCTCCATCACCCACCATACAGCTTTTTTCTCCCTCCCCCCCCCTCCCTGACTAC
>JAIFKG010001460.1:0-10013 GCA_020351975.1 Phyllosticta ampelicida
CAGAAATCCGAATATGTGGATGGACTCTTGAGCAGGCATGTGGTTGAAAGCAAGAAACGGGAATTGGCTGTGGCGTATTCCTCCGGTCTTTTGGATGCTGAGAAAGAGAGCAGCACCATGGCGGTGGTGCTATGATGGGGTGTGCGAGATACTGGGAGTCTAGGCTGCAAGTTGTAGAACATAGGGTTTGCTGCCAGCAGCTAGCCGCAAGTGGAATGAATGTGTATGCCATCGGGGCGGGCATCTCTCTCGCTTCTTCTGGATTTCTCTTCATCTCTACGCTTTCTTGGAATGGACTGGCGAATCAATCAATTGACTCACCTTCGCTTGTCCATAGCTCTTCTTCCCGTTCCCCGACCCCCAAACTCAATCCCCCTACCCACCCCTATCTTCCTTCCGCCCTTGCCTTCGCCTTGTCAATCAACCGCCCATGCATGCTCGCGATCTCAGGCACAATCAAGCTCTCTATCTCGACCGACGGCTCGCCGACGGGCTCGTCGCCCAATTCGACATCCGAGTTGAGGCTCTTTTCTTCGAGGAGCTTTTGCCGTAGCGCTGCCTCCTCGTCGCCTTCGGCCACGCCTTCATTCCGATTCGGCGGAAACCCACACCCCGCCGCCTTGCCGACCAGCGACTCGATCCCGGACGCGCTGCGCGCGCGCCGACTGCGAGGTACGCGGATCCACTTCTCCTCCCGATCCTCCTCACCGCCACCTTCCCCGTCTTCGGCGCTCACAAACACCACCTCCCACTTGCGCGTACTCAGCAAATTGCCAATGACGAGATGATGGTGATATCGATGCAACGCATACACGGCCTTGCGCACCAGCATCGCGGGGTCCGTCTCCAGCTTGAACGACACAATCATGGCGTCGGGCGCCCAGCCGTCGACGAGCTGCTTCAGGAACTTGGGGACGGGTTCTAGGTCGATGATGAGCGACTTGCCCTGGGTGCGGGCGGCCGGAGGCGGTCTGGAAGAAGCGGCGCCGCCGCTGGAAGCGCCCGAGGACGAGAATTCTTCCGCCGACTGAATCTTGTGCTCGACCATGCGGTCCTTGGGGACGAAAAAATCCGACACGGCGGCCGCCAGGTAGAACAGCGCATTCGCGCCCAGCGGGCGCATCAGCTTGGCCACCTCGCGCAGCTCCCACAGGTAGTCCGTGATCGTGACGAAACTCAGAATGAGCAGCGTGTTCGCCTTCTTCACCTCGGCATACTGCCTCAGGACCTGCAGCATCTTGGCCTGATGGACCTCGTCCACGACGACAGTTCCCGTCGCAGCGTCCTCGGCCATGAAGTCCAGGAACGAGCGCTTGTCGTGGCTGTAGTGCCGGCTGTACGGGAGTAGGCTGAATTGGCGGTGCAGGTATATGACGGCGTAGCCTTGCTCCAGAAAATACTCGGCGCTCGTGGCGCCGCGCGTGCCGGCGCTGAAGTTGTCGATGAAGCGGACGGTCTTCTCTTCCAGCGGCACGGTGGTTCCGCCGGAAGTGACGAGCGCAACGCGTCGCCTTTCGGATGCGTGCCGCTCGATGAAGGCGCGCGCCAGTGCCAGGTGGTTCGATAGGTTGGTGGGCGGTGGGTTGCTGCTGAAGTATTGCGATTCGGCCGCCGCGGGCGTGGGCGAGGGCGCGGGTTGCTCCATTATGCTTCCCGAAGCAAGCTTACCTCGCTCCTGTGGATCGCGTCTGTTTTTTATTTGGATGCGATGATGGCAGTGATGATGATCGCGCGGTTCAGTCAGCGGCTTCCGTCGCTTACGTTGTCCGTGTGACCGGGCCGAGGTCCAGACGTATGTATATAGAACGGATTTTTTTGACCGACGGGTTCGACAGGATCGCTTGGCAAGGTGTTGAGACTTGAAGGAACGGATATGATCGGGCTGAGAGGGAATAGCCGAGAGTGGTAAAGGGTGTATCAACTCAGGATCTGGTCACAAAGTTGCAGCACACATGTTTTGTAGGGCATGCATGGGTTATGGCTGCATTGGCTTGTCGGGAATGCTGAGCAGATGTTGCTGAGGACCATGCCAGCTTCGCTTCTGGCAGCCGGCCGTGAGAAGAGAACTGATATCAGCCAAATTGAATGATGGATTACCGTTACACCACACCCCCGGGCAAACTGAATGACGTTTGCTTGATTGCTTGACTGATTGATTGATTGATTATTTCAGCGCCAGGCTGGCCGCACGCGCCGGAGCCGGGCTAATGCACCTCCCTAGGGGTATCTGGCGTGCCTGCGCAGCTATTTACATAACCACCAGATATCTCGTGCACGTCTAACCGTGGCGTTTACTATACATATGCTCAATGATGGGCGTGCTACCCCTGCTAGCGGGGTCTTTTGTCACGTTCTCCCAGTCCGTCATCATGTGGTGTTTCTGGGGGCGGAAGGAGAGGTAAAAGCAAAGGAAAAAGGGCTTAAGCACGTAGAGAAGCCAACAATGAGAAGAGAACTCGTAGCCTACGTGGGAAATTGAATGATGGATGGATTTGGTTGTTAGTTGGTGTGCCGTCTGTACTCCCTAGTCATGTGACTTCGCCGGACCTTGTTCCGGCGTTCCCTACCCGAGCTGACGAGACCAAAGCACAAAATTCCAAGACGCTGACTCTGTGCAACTTCTGACACTTTCATGCATATCGTCTAGACCATCGACGACATCTGTAACATACGCCACTATCGACGTGGGCCTTCTTTGTCGACCAGTCTCAGCCATGGCTGCCCATGGTCTCTTCCGGAGCAATGCCCGGGTCCCCGTACCACCATGCTGAGCCTCACCATCTCACAGCTCGCATTTCCCACAACAGTCTGGCCCCGTCGTTCGATAATGCTGATTTCTCTTGACTATTTGCGTCCGATCTGGTTCATCTTTGTTCCTACAGATTGCCCGGATCCTACGCCCAATTTGTTCCGCCTTGCCGGTGCCACGAGAGCACCCACGTCCACATCTCCCATGTTGTTGTTGTTCTTCAGGGCCTGCTTCCTGGATTCTGCTGCAGACTTTGCCCAGAGAGCCGTCGTGGCAGCCTGTCTCGTCCCTCTTCCACAAGAATCCACCCGCCGTCAAAGTGGTTGGCTCAACTGCTCGTTGGCCGTGCTTCTTGGTATTTGGCAGCCAAAAGGTGAGATGGCACGACCACTCCAAAAATTGGCTCACAGACCCATCTTGACCAGGTATCTCACTGTATTCTTTGAACCATGCCGTCGAATCGGGTTCCATCCATCGGAGAAGAGACTTTACGAAGCTCGACCACCTCCCCGGCCAGCGGCGAACAATTACTCAACACCCTCGCCAGCCGTAGAACAAGCCAAGCCGGCGATGAGAGCCCTTCGTCAGTCAGCATTCGTCCTCCACCCTCGTCCTGCGCCAAGGTGGCGATACCGTCCTTGCAACATCGAGTACACACACCTCCAGCTGCGACCGACAAGAAGAGGACTGCAAAAGCATGCTCCGGATGCCGTTTGCGAAAGATCAAGTGCAGCGGGAGGCAGCCCACTTGTGACCACTGTGATCAACACCAACTACCCTGCGCCTACAACGACGGGAAGCGAGAGCGCCACAAGAAGTGAGATGTCAGCCCGGTCCTTCTGACCGTTTGGTCCTTAGGCTAACGCTCTCAGGGGCCTAGAGCGCGGTGATCGCATGTTGCAGCTCCTTCGAGACCTTTCTGCCAGTGTCCAATTGCCTGCAAACATGCGCACGAGGATTAAGGCGATCGAGTCTGAGGTAGGCTGCCACGGTGGAAGCCTGCAATACCTTCCAGATGTGCAGCTCAACGCAGTCACTAATCGAATCCTCATCCCAGGTCCCAGAAGATGATCGTTCCATTGTCTCGACGGCCTCGCGGAAGCGTCTATCTACCGTCGCCTCGGCCAGCAGCAGTAAACGGCCGCGGTCGCACACGCCCGGCGAGGAGCAGTCACTTAGCGCAGAGGCCCTTGTATCTGCTGAGGTCGGCTCACAACAGTCGGCCGATCTCGTTGGCGAGGACTTGCATCAGACTGAACAGACGCGGGCCACTGGATTCGTTGGCAAAACTTCGGAGGTTGCGTGGGCCCAGAGGCTTGCCCAAATGCAGAATTCGCAATCAGTGGCTGACTGCGAGAGAGTAGATTTCTGGGGCAAGGCGGGGGAAAGTGAAAGTGCCAAAAAGGACCGCCTGGAAGCAATGAGACGGCGGCACCGCTCGGGGAACCGAACCAATGACAAGGTTTCGGACTTCAACTACCACGTCGACTCGGAAGACGTTCTGCTGCTATCCAACGTCGACAAGGATGAGCTGCCTCCTGCCGAAATGGCGGCCAACTTGTGCGACAGCTACATGGAGAACGTACAGTGTATGTTTCCCGCGCTGAGCAAGCCCGAATTCATGGCCCAGTTCAAAATGTACCTTGGCTCCCACAATCCAGAGAGCCTGCCCGCCAAATGGCGGGCAATTTTGAATCTCGTATTTGCCATTGGCGCCAGGTTCTCACACCTTGCCGAAGCGCCCTGGAGGGGCGACGACCGCGACCACCTCATATACTACACTCGAGCGCAGCACCTTGGCTTCAATGGGAAAACGCTGCTGGAACACCCCGATATTCAGGGGATTCAGGTATCTGCCCTGATTTCGTTTTACTACTTGGCCATTGGCCAGGTGAGCCGGTATTCTACATTTCTTTCTCTAATGATTCGCTACCGACGACTGTGTTCCTGACGTTGATGCAGCGCCTGGGTCATGGTTGGCTCTGCTTGTCGCCATGCAGTTGCTCTCGGACTTCACCTGAGATCAGAGGTACCCTCCATTCCGCCCTTCCACAAAGAGAAGCGAGTGCGCGTGTGGTGGTCACTATATCGCCTGGATAACGTCCTCTGTGAGATTACCGGACGTCCGCCGGCCATCAACCACTTGTTTACTTCCGTCCCGATGCCGTGTTCAGTCAAAGAAGACAACGTCATTCCAGCGTTGGATCGAATAAATCTCGATGACCAGGACACAGAACAGAATTCCAACAATGGAAAAGCCAAAGCGCAAGACGTTTCCACAATCACCTGCTTCCGTCATCACGTATTGCTCGCCATTATTGCCCAGAAAGTCTCTGTCAAGCTGTACTCTGCGGCAACCGTGACTGAGTCCTGGGAAGCAGCACGCAACACAATCGTGGCGCTCAGCATTGAGATGGACCAGTGGTACCGCAATCTGCCACGCCAATACCAATTCCGCCACGGCTCTGCGTCAGCGACCCATCGAGAGAGGACGTTACTCGGCTTTGCTTACTACAGCACAAAGATTCTGCTCAACCGGCCGTGCTTGTGCCGCATCGACTTGCGTGTCAAAAATATTGGCGAAGACTCTAAAGTGATCAACGACGAGCGCTCGCGCGAGTGCATTGCGGCTGCAAGGAGCATGGCGGACTTGCTTCCAGACGATCCCGACCCCGACGTCCAATGGCTGTACTGCAACGGGCCTTGGTGGTGCATCGTCCACCATCTGATGCAGGCCATACTGGTGTTCATGTTGGAACTTGCGTTTGAACTCTACCACATGGCGGACCCCAAGGCCGACCGCGACGCCATTCTTACCGTGTTGAAAAAGCTCATCAAGTGGCTGGACAAAATGTCCATCATGGGCAACGCCACGGCCCGCGGCGCGTGCGAACAGATTCGTGAGCAGCTACGGGGGTTCGCATCCTCTAAAGACGGTAAGATCCATCACTTTGCCAAGATGATCTTGGACATGGAGGTGCCGCACTTCGACTCGCCGCTCGAGGCTCGTCGGCCGCCAAGCTGCCAAAACGAATCTGCGGCCATGGCTGGTTATGATGGTCTCCACCGAGAGTACCAAAACGCAAATTCCGAGTCGTCCGCCGATTACTTCGGCCAGCATCATCGCGACCAAGGAGGTGTCTCGCTCGATCAGATTTCGGCGCACATGACACAGCGGCGACAACGGCAATTCCGCAACCTCGAGTCCTGGCAGCGCGATCAACCCCAAAGCAGTATGAGCCTCACGCAACCATTCGATGCCGCAGCAACCCTCGAATTTGTCCAGATGCAGCGAGACTTTGGTGCCGGGCCTGGCGAGCCTTGGGAAATCCATCTGGACCCCACGTGGAACAACTTCGTGTGGCAAACATCGCACGACCAGTTCAACCCGTTTGCAAACGCGCCGGGCGGCGCGCTGTGGCCGCTACCACTGCAGCCGCAGCAGATGGACATGATGCCCGCGCAGCTGCCGCAGCAGCATGTGACTGTTGTGGGCATGGATGTGGGTTTGGATAATGATTGGAGCGCGCGTGGACATGTCGAGCTGGCGCCGGGCGAGGAGGAGTCGTCAACTTTTGCGGGCAAGGAGGCTCAAGCGCCGTCTCATTCATGGCCTCCACAGTATCATCACCACCACAACCATCCCCAACCTGTGGACTATGCGCAGGAGCAACATCAGCGCCGGCGCCATCTCCCCCACCCGGACCCAAATTTCTACACCCAAGACCACCAATACAACCCATACACAACGGCACACTCCGCACTAGACGATTTTCCATACGAACATCTCTCGATGCAGCATGGGCACCAAGATCATGCCCTAGCCGAAAGCTACGAAGCAGCAGCCGCATTGGAGAACGCTCAGGGTATGGTGCGCGGAGGCGAGCACCATGATGGCAGTAGTGGACGTGAGCCGTATTTGAATTGAGGAATTCCCGGGGTGTTCCATTTGCTCATATGGCGAAAGTTCCCCCTGTCTACTGAGAACTTTCTCGTACACATGAGTACAGGTCTGCTGGCATTCTTGCTCCGCCAGTCTTCTTCGTACTGTTTCCTATATCCGATTTTGTTTCGAACAAGCATAGCATATTACCTTCATAGCATCTCACGCATCACAGCATTACGATGATGAGCACTCGTCTTCATACATCCAAATCTAATACGTATACTCAGCGCACGATCGACTCGTCCCATCTCCGATCAAAATGTCACGGCATTTCCAATCAACAAACCGCCGCGACCCCATTTCAACCAAAATTTCCGCATGACACGAAATTATGGGGCATATGGCCTGCTTGGCTGGCCAATGCAGCAAAAGTGTTATCAAAACCATCGTTTCCCACTTTTGCCTCTCCCTGCACCATCAGAACCGACGGTGGCGTCGTGAAGTACCATCCAGGCTGAACCAAATGTCTTTCTGCTCTCTTTGCCCGGATTCTGGATTCCTAAATACACCGTTCTGTGATTCGGGTGATCGGGTTGCATCTTTGGGCCTATTTTACTTGGCTTTCTAAATAGAGGGGGCGAGTTGATACTTGGCGACGACCTTGCATGACGTTGAAAAAGAAAGACAAAGGAAAAAAGAAAAAGCCTTGAAGCCGTAACAATGCCCTCGGCCACTGAACGGGGGCTAAACGGATGAATTTATATCGACGAAGGCTCATTTGTCTCGTTTTTATTGCCCATCGTTCTTTTGTTTGCCTCAGGAAAAAAAATTTTTTTTTATGGCACTTCACTAGTGAGTGAGCGGGAGTCTGAATGCTTCCTGCATTCGAGAAATGAGAACTTGATGCCTCGTATCAAGTCGTTGCTCAGGGGCGGCGTGTGGTGGAAGTTACGGAGATCGATGGAGATTTCACGGGGCCGCCGCACCCGGGTGCTGACACGGCGCAGCCGGGCGGGTTCCCAAAGACGATACAAAAACCAGCAAGCTAGCTGTGCTAGAAGAACGAGATGTAGCCGACGGCCGCGGGCCGCGAGCTACAGTCGAGCCTGTTCGAGTACAGTGACGGCAGGCGGCAGCTGCTACAAGGAAGCGAATGCCAGAGTCTTCGGCTGTTGCAGAATGGTGTCGGTGGATATCAGAACAATAACGGCGGCGACAACAGATACAGCGGACAGAAAAACAACGGATACCCCGGACAGCCCATCAACAGCAACAGCAACAGCAACAGCAACAGCAACGGCCTAACAACGGTGCTGTGAGCAACCGCGTCTTCAACATATCGCCGCCGTCTCCCAACGGCCTCCTCGCCCTGCACAACCTTTATCTTCTCGCCACCGCCTCCACAGACCATACAGGCAGCCACCAACCCAGAGACCTCGGCGTCCAGCACGAAGAGCATAACACCAGCCACATGTAATCACCGGTCCCCGGCCCGACCTGACACCACCCCATCAAAAGGGCATCGGCGCCGTGTGCGACCTCGCCATCCTGGTCATCCTCTTCGTCCTCAGTTTCTCCCTGACAAAGCACCTGAGGGAGAGGGTTCGACGGCGTGGTAGCGGTGCCGCCGGTGCCAGTGGCGAGGGTCGGGGAGGGGGACTATCAGACTCATGAAACCAGGTCTCGCAGGGTGATACCGAGTCTAGAATTTCGGTAGTATGCACATGTCTAGGCAGTTGCAGTGTCTGGGTCGAGTCTGTTCTGGCTGAATTTGGTTTCATGGTGACGCAAAGAGGAGGAGGCGGGCGGAGAATTGGAATTCGTGCAGAGGGGGAAGAAGGGAAGAGGGAGAGTGGAGGCCATGAGCAGCATCCTACTTTGCGGCCTTTGACGCCGTCCAACTCGAACCTGAGCGTTCCGAGTGGTATGCAACAAGCCATGGAGTCATTTGGGGTGTGGTCTATATATATATTTTTCAAAGCATAAATGCACGTATGTTGTGCGCATCTCACCTGCTGCCACGTTTATGAAGCACGCCTTGTCTAATGTGTTGCTCCATGCTCAGCGAATCGAAATGTCGCTTATAGCCATGAGTTGCACGCTGGGCTGTCAGTACAGACACGACGTGACATGAACGTAGATTGGTATCGAGCGGCCGCGGGGCGGCTCGTCCGCGAGTCACAGGCACGCGCGCACGCTTTTCTCTGCGCCCTCGGCTGCATGCCCGGTCTGTTACAATCCTTCGCCACAAGTTTTCCTGGCAATTTGTTGGCTTCGGCATGCGAGGAGGAATGGAGAGCAGGGGCGGTTGGGACAGAGCTCAACGCCTGATGGTGCATCCCCACAAAGGGGGCGAGGGAGGACCCGGGCGCAGAGGCGGCGGCGGCACAGCGGAGGTTCGAAACGCAACGAGAGCGAGAGCAAGCGCGACGGTGACGGCGACGGGTGAGGCGCAACGGCAACGGGCGGGAGGAGGGAACGCAGTGCTTGGCAGCGAGGATGGACGAGGGAGCATGGTGAGCGAGAGGAACAAAGGAGCGACGAAGGATTGACGAAAGTAGAGTAGATGGGAGAGTCTGGATCGGGTGTGGCTCAACAGGCCGAGGGCCAAGAGTGTGGAGGTGGCTCAGGCCCAGAGAAGATAGCAAAGCGAAGAGCCAGAGAAGAGAAAAAAGACTGAGAAGAGAGACTGAGACTGCAATGAATGCGTGGTCCCAGGGATGCAGCATGTTTCAACCCTTTGCGGCTCGATTGGGCCCAAAGCTTGTGTCGACTTCTCTCCAACGACGACTCGCACCGATCCTCATTTCCCTCGCCTCATCCTTCAAGAGTCGCGCAAAGGCATGAGGTCATGGCCCGGCCTGTTGGCTCCGTCGTCCATTCTCTGAACAAGGCGGCGGCCGTGTGTTTCTTGTGGGACATGGCCATCAGGCGTGTCGCAAGGGACAGAGAGACGCGGGGTAGAGTGACGACGCTCAGGAGAAGATGGCCATGGAAGATGACGAAGAGATGGGTTCTGGAAGCCGTGGACCAGCGGGTTGAGCGAGAGAGTGGCGGGAGGGCGGTAGCGGTAGTGGTGGTGGTGGTGGTGGCTTTGTCGTGATGTCGGTGGGGGTGGCAGCGTACGACCACTCCTTGGAACTAGAGCACTGCCGGCCACTTGGGCGCCGGCTGCCCGTATCGAGGAACGACATCATTCAACAACTCTCTTTCTCTTCATCCCTCTTCTTCCTCTTCTTCCTCTTCCTCCTCTTCTTCCTGCTACTTCTCTTCCTCTCTTCGCTGCCACAACATCCTCCACCCTCCTCCCGCCTTACGACAACCGCGGCTCGCTACCTCGCCAGTCGCTGCGCCAGTCTCCCACCCGCAGAACATCCC
>JAIFKG010001462.1:0-13509 GCA_020351975.1 Phyllosticta ampelicida
GGGAGAGAGAGAGAGAGAGATAGTAGGTGTGCGTGTGTGCCAAAAGCATCATCAAAGCAAGAAGGCAAGAAGGGATGTGCCAGTATTGTTGGACTCGGCAACAGCAGCAGCAGCAGCACAATACGACGCGACGCCCGGTATAATCAAGACGCGCAGCGAGGTACTCTACAGTTTCTACGCCTGTCTGGTCTGAATCAAAACAAGCCAGCGAGGCAAGTCAAAAGCAGCGGTTATATCCGTCGTCAGAAGAGCAGCTGAAAGGAGAAGAGTCCTTTTTTTTTCATATGTAGAGATGCAAGTAGGCTAGGTCCGACAGGCGCAAAAGCGAAGTCTCCGCAAGCAAACACAGCCAGGTATGGTGGGACGCCGTCGTCTACCGTCATGTTACTGGAATCTCGAATCAAGCTATCCATCACTAGGAATGAGAAGGGATTGTTTTTTTGCCTCGGACTCTTCCGTTGCCAGTGCCAGCCAGCCCGTCCACAGCGCCATCCCCCATGGACTGTCCACCTTGCTTGCTCTCGCTCATTCTACTGCGTGTCCCTGACGATCTTGTCGACAGCTTGCGCAAAGTAGTCGACATTCTTGGTGTTAAGACCAGCCATAGAGATGCGGCCGTTCTTGGTCATGTAGACGTGAGCCTGCTCGCGGATCGTGAGGACCTGCTTCTCTGACAGGCCTGTGAAGCTGAACATGCCAATCTGATCCGTGATGTGGTTCCAGGTGCCCGGCGTGCCCATGGCCTCAAGCTTGGAGCGTAACGCCTTGCGCATCTCGATGATGCGGCCGCTCATTGTGCGCAAGTTCTCCTCCCACTCGGCGAAGAGGGTTGGGTCATTCAAGACGAGCGAGACGATTCGCGCGCCATACGCGGGCGGGTTGGAGATTTCGCTGCGCTGAAGAATCTTGAGCTGCGAGTCGACGCGAACAACTGTGTCAGCTGCGTCGGCGCCGGGCGACGTGATGAAGTGGAAGCATCCCGCACGCTCGCCGTACAAGCCAAAGTTCTTTGCGTAGCTCTGCGCGACGACCATCTCGAAGCCTTGAGCGGCAAAGTAGCGGATCGACCAGGCGTCGTGGTGCAGGTCTCCCGACGCGAAACCCTGATAAGCCGTGTCGAAGAAGGGAAAATGATTGCGGGCGCGCATCACTTCGGCAATCGTCTTCCACTGGCCTTGCGTAGGGTCGACACCAGTAGGGTTGTGGGCACAAGCATGCAGCAAGATGATGCTACCCTCGGGGGCTGCCTTGATGGCTGCAATCATGCCATCAAAATCGAGACCGCGAGTCTGCACCGAAAAGTAGGGATACGTCTTGAATGGCATGTTGACGTTGGTGAAGATTTGGTTGTGGTTGGCCCATGTCGGGTTCGAGAAGTACACTTCCTTGTCGCCTTGCTTGTTGTAAAACTTTGAGAGGAAGAGAGCGCCGAGATGGACGGCTCCGGTGCCAGAGATGGTCTGGAGAGAGGTAATCTAGAGGTGATGACTCGGTTAGGAATATCCAACAGGCCCATGTTGGCGCTGCATGACATACCCGCTTCTCAGCAATGACCGGACTGTCTGCGCCCAGGATGAGCTTCTGCGACGCCGAGGTGAAATTGGCAAGGCCAGCAATGGGGAGGTACTCGTGGTTGAGTTCGGGGTCTTGACGGAGCATCTCATCGGCCTATAGGAAGCGCTCCAGTCAGCGACGCCGATCATTGAAATCATAGAGGCCAATGTGATGTAGATGGCCTATACCTTCTTCACCACGGGCAAAACCCACGGCTTTGCATTATCGTCGCGATATGCACCAATACCCAGGTCAACCTTCTTCTCGAATGGGTCGGCGCGGTAAGCTGCCATCAACCCGAACAGTGGGTCCTCTGGAGCTTTGGGCACGACGGATGCCGCAAAGGCAGTGGGCTTAGCTGAAGCCATGTGGGACGATATTTGCTGTAAACGAGCGCGGGAAGAGGGCGAAGAGCTGGAATATTGAGTCGGAGTAGAAGGAGAGGAGTAGGATGAGGGTGTGGAGGAGGAAGAGAGACGTGGTGCCATGTCTCTGTTTGTTACTGCGCATCTACTCCTAGGTACAACCTGACAGGCAGGGCCGCTTATCGATATGCGCTAGGCAGCCAACATGAAACCGACTCCTACGGCCGACGGACAACAGGATGTGATGTATGTACACACGGAGCAGACACGAACCGAAGAGAAGGGTAGTATAACGGATGGCGTGAGCTCGCGATGCATATAGTCTTCTTGCGGGGAGATCAGGGTTCGCTCGACCGTGCATGAACCGAGAGAGCCGAGGCTGGACCGAAGGCTTCAGCAATCCGGGGGATCTCCACCTCACGTCATGCCCCCCAGCTTTTGACTCGTCACGAGGGATGCACGTTTTGGGATTACCTCGCTGGCAGGCCAACGTTGACCGTTTTCACATGCAATGCTCCTTTTTATCTACGCGCTTTGCCTCCACTTTGCCTGATGCCGGCCTGTCATATGAACCAATCCCACACCACCAGAGTCGTGCAGAGCGCACATGTCGCGTAAAACACCATTTGCGCCGTGCTTTTCCTTTCGGCCGCTCGCTTGAGCTCCTTGTTGCCGCTGCTGACGTTTTCCGTCGTCAGGTGGGAGTCCTGGACCAGCTGGTCAATCTGCGCTGATTGCTCGAACAGGTGTGTCGCCAGAGAGTTCTGTAGCTCGGAAATCTCGACCAAAGATCGTTCCGTTGACCTGATCCTTCTTGTTAGAATCCGCATTGCTTGCCGACTGGGGCTGACTTGGATGTACTCACCGGACTTTGTCCAACGTGTCCTCGTAATGCTTGAGCATGTCCGAATTTTCCTCTGCAAAAAGCTGCAGCTGCTCCTCGCTTAGCTGTGGCTCTGTCTGCTGCTGGGCCTCATCCCAAGTTGCGACCTGCCCGCCTGGGGTTGGTGCAGTGGCAGTACGGCCTGCCGGCTTGGTCGCATCGCCAGCCTCTACTGCTGGGACCACAGCACCACGTGCCTTGTAGAGCACACTCTTGCTCTTCTCCCGCTCTCTCTCCAGCCGAATTTCCATCATTGACGCCTGGAAACTACTGCACTCTTCAAGCTTGCGGCCAAGAAACCACAATACGCTGTCTCGGTGGACCTTGACCGTGTTTCGCTTCGCTTCTTCCAATTCCTCTTCTGCGCTTTTGGCGGTGACTGCGCCTCCAGCCGCCCATCTTCCAATGGCGCCCAAGCCTTTCTGGGCCCGCTTCCGCAGAGCCACCGTCTCGTCTGCCGATTGTCGTACCTTCTCGGCATCTGCGAGGTTGGTTATAGCTCCAGCGAGCTCGCGCAGGAATTGCTTCGTCTCAGCGTCGATTTGCTCGCGCTGAGCGTCAGTGAGGTACCTGCGGTCTTTTTCATGGCGCGAATGTACAGAGCTGGACGAGTCGGTACGTGAAAGCTGCTTTTTCCGCGAGGGCTGGACAACGGAAAGGTAGGACTGCCGTATTGAGTGGAGATACTGGTTCAGTTCTGAGATGTGTCTGTTCTACGGGACGTTTAGAGTTGGTAGGCGGACGGGTAGGTGCAAGCCATCTCACTATGCGGTATGCCTCTTTCAAAAAGTCGTCGAGAGACTCGACCTCAAAGGCACGAGGTTTGATTGGGTGAGCGTCATGGCGGCGCAGAGCTTCGTTGAATATGGGCGAAAGGTCCATGAGGTAGAGGGATAGACAGTCGCGGGACACCAGCGATGATGCAAAAGGCCAGCAGTTGCGCGCCGTGTGCCCTGCTGGACGGGAGCTCAGCTTGGGCTTGGCGGGGACGCTAGTGCGCTCGGCAGTAAACGGAAAGAGACGGAGGACGGTAGCCCGAGTCTCCGCCCCGTCTTCTGTCGCGGAGAACGTCGCCCTGCAATATATGTCTACACCAGTATTAATAGCTAGCGCCTTGTTCGGCATCATGCTATCGTCGTTTTTGCAGCGGTCATCCCGTTCATCCCATCACCAAAGTGGTACAAAGCCTCTCCATCCCCGCTTGCTTGCTAACCTCATAAAACCCGCTCTGCTGTCGCCTGAGGCCAAAACCTGATCAATATCCCCTCATTTCCAGGCCGATTTGAACAGATGAAATGGTACTTCTCTCATTTCCATTCTATTCTTACCCTCATGTCCGCATAGCCCGTTCGGAGCATGATTTGGATCACTGAAAGCAACAAAAATGACCAAAACGAGTCCGTTTCCACGTCCAACCCTCCTCAAGAAGTCCAACCAAATGTGTCTTCCGAGATTTGTGAAATTCAAGATGAAAAAGAGCATGGACAAAGCGAGCATGTGTCTACTCAATTGACCAGCATCAGCGGCTCTCTGAAAGCCTCAAATGAAGAGCCTTTAACACAAGAAGCTGCAGCGCGGCTAGATGTTTCTAAAGAACACGGCCAAGGTATAGAGTCTCGAGAATCTACGGCCCAACCATGTCTCTATTCCACCTTTCCGTTGGCCACGAAACGGTATATCGTGTTCATGGTTGCATGGGCTGGCTTTTTTTCGCCCTTGTCCGGCAATATCTATTATCCCGCTTTGAGCACCCTGTCCCGAGATCTCAATGTATCAAAAGAGCTCATCAACCTGACGCTTACTTCTTACTCGATATTTCAGGGCCTAGCGCCAACAGTATTTGGTGACTTGGCCGACATGGCTGGGAGAAGGCCTGCTTATGTAACTCCTCTAGCAACTGAGAAGCAACAACATTGACTGACGCGTCCCAGATCATTGGCTTTGTGATATACATTGCGGCATGTGCGGGGATCGCTCTTCAGCACTCATATCCGCCACTCTTCGTGCTTCGTTGCTTCCAATCCACAGGGAGCAGCGCCACTATCGCCCTAGGCAATGGTGTCGTTGCCGATATTGCAACAACTGCCGAACGCGGAACGTGGATGGGATGGGCAACAGTTGGCCCCAGTAAGTTTTATCCATCCTGCGTTCAGTGCACGATACCGTAGCACACATGCGACGGGTGGCCGTTTCTATTCGTCTCCACATCTCTGGAAGCCACATCTCTTACTTTGAGGGCCTCCAATGCTACCAAGGCAACCGCCTCAAGCCTTGAACTTCGTCACATCTAACCTTTTCGATTTTGATCCGAGCTCGCCCTGCAATTGAGCAAACTATCTAACTTTCCCGTAGTGATAGGACCAGCCGTAGGGCCACTGGTCGGCGGCATCCTCGCCCAATTCCTTGGATGGCGCTCCATGTTCTGGTTCCTCGCCATCATCGGCAGCATATACCTCATCGCATTCGCCATCACAGTACCTGAAACTGGCCGCAATGTCGTCGGCAACGGCTCCATCCCACCTCAAGGCTGGAACATGTCTGTCCTCAACTACGTGGCCGTGCGCAAAGCAGCAGCAGCAGCATCAGCATCAGCATCAGCATCAACCACCACACCCAACAACGCGCAAAATACCCGCGTGGCCGTCGCGCAGTCAAGCAAACTCCGCTGGCCCAACCCCCTCAACACCCTGCGCGTACTCAACGAACCTGACCTCCGTCTGCTCATCCTCCTCAACTCCCTCATCTACACCGCCTTCATGAACGTGCTTGCCAGCGCACCCTACCTCCTTGCCGAAACCTACGCCTTCAACGACCTGCAAATCGGCCTGTCCTTCCTGCCCTTCGGGGTCGGCGGCTTCGTTGCGCCAGTCGTCAATGGGTACTTCCTCGATGCAAACTACGCGCGTATAGCGCGGGCCCTGGGGCGCTCCGTGGACCGGCGTCATGAGGACGACGACGCGGCGATGGCGACCTTCCCGCTCGAGCGTGCGCGCATCGAGGTCGCTGCGCCGCTGCTCCTCCTTGGTCTCGCGGCGCTGACGGCGTACGGATGGACGATGCACGCGCCGGCGCACCTCGCCTTTCCATTGGTCCTGCTGTTCGTCCTCGGCATCGCTCTCACAGGCTCCTTCAACGTTCTCAACGTCCTGCTCGTCGACCTGTACCCCCTGGCGCCGGCGACGGCCACTGCGGCGCACAATCTGACGCGCTGTCTCTTTAGCGCGGTAGGCTCGGCGGTGATTATCTTCTTGATCAAGGCAATGGGAAGGGGCTGGTGCTTCACTTTTCATGCGCTGGTCATTTTGTGCGTCAGTCCTGTGTTGGTTGCGTTGGTGCGCAGGGGTCCCGAGTGGAGGGAGCAGAGGAGGAGACGGGACGCGCGCAGGAAGGAGGAGAGGGAGGAGGGGATAGAGAATAATGAGTAAATGACCTGATGACAGGGTCGAGTGGGTATGACAGGTCATGACATGGCGTGCTCTTGATCGCATATTTGCAAGGGGAAGAAGTAGGTACGCTTAATGCACATATTGTTCTTTTTTTTTTCTTTTTTTCTTTTTTTCTTTTTCTTTTCTTCCCTTCACTTTTTGGCCCGATAACTCTCCACAATCTTCCTTTCCGATCAAATGAACCGATGAAGCTCGCTCGAGCCAACGCATCCTTCTCTGCCCCTTTGAGCCACCCCTCCCCCTCTCCCAGTGCCCACGCGCTCCTTTGCTGCTCTCTTCTGTGCCGAGTTGACTCCAACGGGAAGAGCGCGAACCCTCGTTGATCCCCGTCACTCCTTCCTTTGGGCACAGGGAGCAAAGTGACACACAGACGCGTGGTCCTCAAGAGCGCTTCTTGGCCAAAAGATGGACTTAGTGCCGACGTTGCAAAAGTGATCCGTCTCGGCTGGCGCTCTGCCCCCCACCCCCCTCGCCGTCACCGATTTTGAGGCTTTGCTGCTGGGCAGCAATCGATGGTCACAGACTTTCAGATCAACAACTTCCGGACAGCCATCACCAAGGGCGATCATCGGCATCAGGTGATTTGCAAAAGATGGACACGAAAGCTGTCGAGAGGATGGGTTGGTTGATTTCATTAGGATCTATCCGTCTTGTTCTCGCCTTGGTCCATCGATAATGCGCAGCAGCGCTGCAACACGTCGGGCTCCTGCCTTCCCGCCTCATCAAATGCCCCCACAGGTAGCGAGACCATTAATTCGCCGACTCTACTCCCCCAACCTCGTCGTCTCTGACCGTCCCTCGGCCCGCCCCGAAAAAAAAACTTACTCGTCCGCAATGCTGCCCTCGAATTCATACCAAGGGCGCTGTTTCCGACTTCCCATGTCTCCACCGTTCGTTGGCCATTTCGACGTTCCAAGCTGCTTTTCCTCTCTTCCCTTGCCTGCGTCTCCCTCGCGGAGTGCCTGCCAGCAGTTCAAAAATGAAAATGAAAAAAAAGAGTAACGGCGATGATGATAATAAAAGAGATACGAAGGAAGAGGTGTCATGAGCAAAGATTTGAAATGCTAGTGAGCAAAAGAAAGAAAGGAAAGGGGGTCGTATGTCGTGTCATGCAGGTCAAGTAAAAAGATGCCGAGGAAGATATTCATCCGAAAATCAGGAAAGAAAATAAAGGGGTATAAGCTAAGAATGGAAAGATCAAACAGGAAACGGAAAACCGAAGTTGGAGACTAAGAGTCCCTCAGTCCTTCGCCGCCAAAAGCAACGCCCCAAACCCCAAGTCGTCCCCTTTTCAATCGTCCCACACGAAGTCTCCCTCTTCCACCCGCGTACAAGTCAGATACGGTATGCTGGCTATGCCGGCAGCACCAAGGTCCAGCTCCAGGTAGTTCCGCATAAGCGGCTTGACCGCATCTGCCGCCAAATTCTTCACCATCTCGACCCTTCTTTCGAATCTCCGCAGATTTTCACGGGTGTACAGCTCTGGGCTCAGTTTCAAGAAGCGCTTGAGCTCATCATGTGTCAAGTACGCATTACCGCCCGTGCCAATGAGGCGGAAGACGCGTCCAGTGTTGAGGGGCGGGTTCAACGAGGGAGGGGCGTATCCAGCCGACGGAGGCGCGTCCGACGCCGAGACGTGGGATAGTGCCGACGACGTGGCGTAATTATGGTGGGAGCTCGATACAACGCTCCCGTTCCCCCGCGCGTTCCCGCCGCGGGCCGCGTGCGCCCCTCGCGTGCCGCCACCGGTCACGCCGAAGGTGGCAAGGCTGAGGGAGCTGCGAGCTCCAGGGTGTGCCGTGTGCCGGGATGAGTGGCCCGCGGAGCTGTCTTTCAGGATGGGGGCTGGTGGGCAGGAAGTGTTTTCGGCGAGCCACTGACGAAACAGTGACATGGCCATCCAGTCGAGCCACGAATTGCTCGGGGTAACGCGGTCGCCGCGCGAGGTGGTGAGGGTGAGCTTGAAAAGCTTGGCCTCTATCTTGGTCTTCAGCTCCTCCAATTCGTCAGCTTTGTCTTCAATCACTTCCGTTAGCGATTCAGGAACCTGTCCGCGGAGCTGCGTAGCGCCGTTAGGCCATTGGCCAACGACATGGATCAGAGCCTCGGTGTAGATGACACGGCTGCGCGCGAGAAAACCAAGCTTGAGATAGGAGGGCGGATATTTAGCTATTTGCTTGAACAGACGACCTTGGAAGCGGAGAAGATGGTGGTCTATGCGGGGGCCAATCACATCCAGGGCGTCATACATGTCGGCAAGCTGGAGAAGGGTCTTGCATTCTACGTAGGCTTGGGCAATGTTGACAGAATCCAGAGAAGGCGGGTGGTTGTAGAGGATGCGGAAAAAATTGTCGTAATCGCGAAAAACGTCCTCGTCCACATGATTTGCCGGGGGAGGGGCTGAATGGTGGCCGATGTTTAGACTCGAGAAATTGGCCATGGTCCTGAAGAATCCATTGGTCGGGGGAGGCGGTTTGTTGTGGACAGGCGGTGGTAGCGGCGGCGCATGCTCTGTGTACAGCGTGGGCGAGGGCGCAGCCTCCTGTGGACGTCGTCAGACGGCAAAAACTTTTGCAATTGCGCAACATACCTTTTGCAGCAGCATTGGCATCTCGTCGCCATGCTCGCCCCAGTCAAGCTCATACCTCCATCTCTTCTTCATCGCACCCTCGTCCGCGGCCGCGGCGGGGCCGGCAGGCATGCGCGCCAGCGCACTGGAACTGGGGGGCGGGTGGATCTCTGCTTGAGCTCGACTCCATTCCTCGCTTGTGCCAGCCTCGAAGAAGCCGCTGGCTTGAGATAGAATTAATCTGTGCAGGAGATATCTCTGCTCTCTCCGCGGCACTTGGGAATTGGCGTATGGGCCGACATGGTTTGAGCTGGCGCTGCGGACATGGGGACTCGAGGTGATGATGATTTCGACGTCGCCGGTGTGGGTGAAGACAGGAAATTCGTTTTGCGGTTGATAGTTCGAGCCACCGGGCTGAGAAGATCGCTGGTGGCGGTGGTGCCGACGAGAGGTCGAAGCACGCGACGACGACGCGACAGAAGGGGCACGCGAGGCGGCGCGGACGACTACCGCTGAGCGATCCTGGAGTGTGTCCGGGTAGGACACCATCGGGGGCGAGCAGGAGCTCAAGTGGCTCGGTCACAAAATGCAGACGAGGGAGGACATGCGGAGAGAGAGAGGGCGAAGCTGGAAGTCGTTGGGTTCGCAGAGGCAGAGAGAGGCGAGAGAGGCGCGAGAGGCGAGAGAGGCGCGAGAGGCGCGAGATGCGAGAGAGGCACAGGATGCGAGAGAGGCGAGAGAGCGAGAGAGCGAGAGAGGCGAGAGAGGCGAGAGAGGCGAGAGAGGGCGAGCGTCAGTCAGGATGGTGATGCGGTGGTGGTGGCTGCAGCACAGCAGCACCATGTTTTTTTGGGGGTTGGATGGCCGGGGGAAGCTTGCGCAGAGGCCACAGAGACCACAGAGGCCGCAGCAGCCAGGCCAGGAACCCCACGCGTGACCTATCAGACTAGCAAACCAACAAACCAACAAAGACGTCTTGTTTCGCCAACCGCATGCAGCTGCCCACCTCAAAACTCTCTCTCCGTCTCTGCGTCTGCGTTTCTGCGTCGCTGCGTCTCTGCGTCTCTGCGTCTCTGCGTCTCTCCAACTCTCCCGCCAAGCTTTGGAGACGTGGTCAGACAGCCAGCCCGCCAGCCCGCCAGCCCGACGCATGCAGCCCGCGCCAGGGTAGACATCGAGACACCACAACTGTCGCCTTCTTTCGACTGACACTGCAGCCAGCCTCCTCTCGCCAGTCGGTCCACCTCAAGCTCGTGGCCCTGCGACCCTGGCTCTGACCCTGGCCCTCGCCCTCGCCCTGGCCCTGCTTCTCCACGCCCTCGACTTTCGCCATTCACCGTGTGCCGCTGCATCCTTCGAGTTAACGGGCCCGCGGCTCACTTGCATATCCATCTCCAAGCAACCATTGTGCCGTCCATGTTGATTGGCTGCGTGCTAGTGTCAAGGCTCCGCGCCTGTACCTGATAGTGCCAAGTCAGTTTGCATCATGCCGTCCATGGCAAAGAGGATTGAACTGGAAGATGGTTCCGAAATGCTGCCTATCGACCCGGTAGGATCCTGCTACGGCTGTTTACATGCACATGCAGTCCTTGGGTGCAAAATCGTCATCGTCTCGGTTGCGGCAAATCAATGTCCTCTTTGCTTGAGTTGCCTCTTGAGCCGTCCTGTTCTTTTCTGCTCCATCCAATACCGTGGAACGGCGACTATCGCATTTGATAAAGCCCCAGGGTCTACCACAAGATATTGACCCTAGCCGGTGGAATCTGCTCCGATGAGCAATCGTGCGGCCTCCGGGGCTTGCGTCCGCCTCCATCTGACTGGCAGTCGTCGCTGCTAGAGGCCGCACTGTCCAACGCATCAACTACTGCCGGTGGAAAAGTCTGCAAGTGCAGCAGCCGCCAGTCTCACTGCACCCGCTCCGATTGCTTCTTTTTGCTTTCAATCACAGCCATACCGCCCATCCACGGGCGGAGCACTTGGGGAATCGTGACATTCATGTTCTTGTCGTCCCAATTGTTCTCGAGAATGGCAGCTAGCACACGCGGTACTGCCAATGCTGTGCCATTGAGTGTGTATGGGAACTCGAGCTTGCGGCCGGCCTTTTCCAGACGGACCTTGGTCTGCAGCCGGCGGCTCTGGTAGTCTGTGCACGTCGAAGTTGATGTAACCTCGCCCCATCCACCATCTTTTTCAATGCGAGATGGGAAGAAGGCCTCAATGTCCCTCTTCCTGGTGGCGCTGGCTCCCAAGTCGGTCGATGGCATTTCCAAGATGCGGCACTGGAGACCGAGGTTCCCCAAGATCTCCTTTTGAATTTCAAGCATCTCGTTGAAGATGGGATCCGAATGCGACTCTTGTTCCTCGGAGAACGTGTCGCCTTCGGTCGTGTCGGGTAACGTCCAGGCAAACATCTCCACCTTGGTAAACTCGTGCACCCTGTACAATCCCTTTGTATCCATGCCTCTCCCTCCCGCTTCGGCGCGGTAGCACCGGTTGACACCGACCAGTTTGACAGGTAGGTCCACGTCCTCCATGTTTTGGCCTGCCTTGAGTCCTGCCAGAGGAATTTCTGCGGTACCAGCAAGGACCATGGGGGGCTTTGCCTTGTCCTTCTTCGCTTGTTCTATGGCGTAGATCTGCTGCTCTCCGCTCTGGTCTCGCGGCTGGAACCCGCAAGCAGCGGCGATGTGCGAGTAGACCATGGAGGGGGGCGAAACGGCTTTCCAGCCCCTTTTCCGAGCGACAGACAGCGCATACTGAACAAGAGCTTGTTCCATGAGCGCTCCTTCGTCAAGCAAGTAGTACCAGCCCCACCCGGAACTTGTAGCGGCCCCTGCAAAGTCCAACAATCCCAGCTCTGAACCAATGTAGACATGGGAGCGCCACACGCGATCCGTCGAGTCCGAGTCGATTGCCGGATGCTTGTTGATGTACCCAATGATCTCTGGCTCAGTGCCTACTGGCGTATGCCGGCTCGTGAGATTTGGCAATTCTATCGCCAGGCTGTCCATCTGTTCCACGAGCTCCTTCTCTTTTGTCTCGATGCTGCTCAGCCTCTCTTTGATTTCTTTACCTTCGGCGTGAAGCGCTTCCTTGTCCATGTTCGCATCATTCTCAATTTCACCACTGCGAGATGCAACATTCGCAAGCAGGCGGCGCAGCACGTTGCCTCGCTCGCGCAGCTGGCGGGCGTCAACCTGGCACGCCTTCCACTGCTCAAAGAGCTCGAGGACTTTCCAAGCATTTTTGCTCTGCGCCTTGTAGTTCCGGTCAATGCAATTTTGCTCATAGAGACCAGGGTTCAGTCGGATATGCTTCATGTCTAGTTGCGGTTTCGGCGCGGTCGAGGGTCTGACGTATGCGCGGCGGAAGCCGGGTGTTCGTTGCTTAGTGCCATTGAGGGCTCTAAGTAGCTTGACGCGGCAAAATGCGCAGGCCGAATAGGAGTTCAGGGGCGCGCTCATCGTTGCTTGCAAGTGCAAAAGTCGATATCGAACGAGGTGGTGACGAAGAATGGGCATCAACTTTTTTGACAGCTCGAGTCGAGCTAGCGGCCGCCGCGGCCGTCGAAGCTTGTGCCAGCGGGCGATCGAAGCTGCCTCGACGGCGCGCCGCCCTACCCAACGCCTTCACGCGTCGCCCGTCTCTCGCGCCTGACGACCGCACCTGTGCCCAATTGAAGAAGCCGGTGGATGCGACTTGCCAACATCCCACCGTGTCAAACACGAAACGCAGATTCGGCGACTTAGCAAGCGACCCAGACTCAGTTCCCAGGAGCACACCAGCAACAGCTGCCCAGCAGCCAGCGCTAGAGAAACCCTGCCACGTCCCAGGTCCGACACGCGAAACATGCCGAGTCTGGTGTGGGCAAGAATTTCCACCGCATGCCGTATCCGTTGGGGTTGATGTCATACAATTCATGGGCATTGTTGCGCAAGCCACCTGGAAGACGTGGGCGCGTATTTCCTCGAGGCGTACGCCAATGGTCTGCGGAACGATGCGTGCGTCGATTGCTGGTTTGCAGTCATGTGTTTTGACGGACATGTGTCCCGCGCATGCCTGCCAGGTGTTTGGCTATTCTTGTCTTGCGACGGGATGGGGATGTAATTTACTTATGCCCCATGCGATTGAGTTGGTATTTCGATGTTGGTGTCGGAGCAGATTTCGATGGGTTGGTTCATCGTGCTCAATGGATGTTAAGTAACGTTGGACGAAAGAGCAGCTGCTCGAATGCTCTCTGCAGATTTCTTTCTCGGGACCTTGGTGTCCAAGCCACCTGGGCACAAGACACTTGAATGCTCCTTAGGCAGCTCCATTGCTCTTCCACGTGCCATGGCCGTTGATATCGAGCGTTGATGCAATTGTTTCTTTTGGCACTCGTCACCGTCGCGAGACCCGAGCAGGTAACTCGGGGAGGAGACGGACGGCGGCGTTGGAATTGAAGCACTACCACAAGCACTTTTCTTCGTTGTAATCTTAGGAAACAGAATAGATGAGCAGATGGACTCATAAAGTAGATGCTGCGTTTGTGAGAAGAAGCTAGAGGGACAAGAAGATTGACACACCAGACTCGCGAGTATGGACTGTGGGTGCTGACATCAACATGACCGTTGGTTTGGTTTCCTTTTATTGTCCTTTTTCAGTCAAAGACTATGTAGGACACTACACCAAGTCTAGATACATGTGCTTCCT